>JAADVB010000400.1:0-13064 GCA_023334545.1 Salisapilia sapeloensis
AACAAATAGTCTACCTATAGTCTTTCCACAATCCATGCCTGTACCATACGTGCCTACAAGCCTCCGTCAGACATATACACTTGCGGTCAGTGGCCCAGTGAAATATATCCACAATCCAAAAAATAGGACTCTTGACATTTATACTTGATCTTTGTATACTATACAAAAGCTCATATAACGCGCCACACACAACTTTTCACGCATTACGAACACATTTAACCCCACCAAGTCGACCATTGCGCATCGTTTGGTACCACTTCTAAAAAAAGTTGTTGGTTCAATTTCGAGATATACAATTTCGTCTCTAGCACAAAACACACGAATCGTAGAAAAAAGATTCTTCCACTATACACTCCCGATCGACCTCCTCGACCTTGTCACCAACTCTTACAAAATTCTGATGGTGCAACGCAAAACGGTCGACTCTCCTAACGCACATATTGTCTCGTGCAGTGAACTCGGTAGAATGTGTAAAGTGAACTTGCTCATTAGGAACTAGTCTGATTTGAAGCGTAGCAGTACCATTGCGTAAAGGGCACAACACCTTGGCTATCTCTCCAACACTTCCTTGTAGGGACTCAATTTTCGAATCCACTTGTTCAAGACTAAGTTTCAAATCTTGATGTAAGTCGTCCACTACAGAGCCTAAGACTGGCATAGCCTTTTGCAAACTCTGTTCTGCAAAAGTTTTGGATGGTCCTAATAGTGCGAAGTGCGTGCTATATAAACGTAAGAAATTGTTGAGAGATGAATATATTATGTTGCCATATTGGGTGTCTAGGAATGATCTCTTGAAAAAATATAGAGTTTTAAAGAATAACTTTCCGTAAGTAATGAAGCATTTCCAAAAAGCATTTGCAGTGATCGATCGGTCGCAAGTTTTTTCTTGCCTTCTTTCTTGCCATCTTTCGACATGAGGAAGTATTTGCTTTAATAAACTATGAGATGGCTCCACAGAAACTCTTGGGAGAAAATAACTTTCCTGCAGTGGCTCGAACCCAGCCAAGGTCCTCATTGCTTCTCGTGGCAGTGACGTTAAATAGCAATTTTCTATCGCTTGGTTATTCGACCGATCTAGGCGTTATATTTGGTCCTCACTTGCGTCACCTAGATCGGCCATGCTCGCTCCTGAACCACGAGCTAAGTGGGGCTTTGCCTTACTTTCTATTTCAATACATTTGAAGGCTGTACATAACGATTGGTAGTGTACTTTATATGGCATCTTTTTCTTCGAATCTTTGCCAGTTTTCAAGAGCTTGACAAGATACCACGAATCTTCGCTGCTAAAATCCGGGAAAGGCTCTTGCTCCACATGCCATCGCCAAAAGAAATAGAGTCCAAGTGGTTCGTGTGGACACACTCCTACATTCTTGTGTCGCATGCAAGCACCGATCTCAAGTCGCTTGTGCTGATTCGTCTTCCTTGTCGCATAACCATTACGGGAGCTTTACTTTCACTGTATTCTTCATGTTCTAACAGAAATTTATGTAAATCTGCAAGCTCCACCTTCCTAGTTGAATCGACTCGCATCAAGGCGTGGTGGCTTAACAGAAAGGCTACTAAATTTCTTAACGCAGTTCCCTATCCACGTGCCTGAGATCAAAAGTAATGGGCAATTTTAACCAAGTGGTCCGTAGTCGTGTAGCCGTCGAGTAACGTGTCCGCGCCACGACCTTTAAAGTTCTTCCGCTTTCTGTCATTCTCTTGAAAATCAGTTCGTTTTAGCAATGCTTTCACCGCGTCATTTCGTCGTGGCGGATTGCCGTTTACGTTCACTCTCGTTTGCTGTGACCACAGATCCAATATGGCGGCCACATAGAGTTTTACAGCTCACCGACCAACTATCGTCTTTGTGTCAGCTTTACCATCTAACTTTTCATGGCGCGTTGCACGCCCAATAACTTGTTCTTATAAAAATAGATGAAGCTTGTCATCGGTTACTGTGAATCGAGTCATTTTGTTAAAAGCTTCCCCTTTTGGCACGCACCATTCCTGAAATTCCTTTCGCCGACTTTCGCAGCTCTTCTCGGTATCGGACGGACGAATAGTATACACCATTTCATAGGTTTCTTGCACGGCTTTCATCACGGTAACGCGCACACGTACCTCCTCTGTCATGGTAGATAAATCAGAACGGGCACTTTTTGTGTTTCTTTACTTGCCTTCTCTTCCGGAGCTAAAACGGCATCTGATAAGCCAATCATTTTCAAAAAGACAACCGGTAGAATAACTGCGATATTTACTCAATTGAAGGGAATGGTTTAATTTATTCTGACTGATTAAAGGCAATCAAGCTAAGGTCGGGATCGGACCTCACTGTACATAACTTTTGTCGGGTAGTGCCCTAGGAGTGATGTTACATCGACGTGACTTCGAGTATTTGTGGTAACATTCGTGCGACATTTATAACGTCTAAGAGAAGTTTGTACCACTTGAAAAGCGCTGCCGTGTTTCTTGCTCCGTTTCTAGGCTTACGTGTTCATCCGAACGAAATATGCAATCCGCTACAGCTCAACCGTCGAACTGGAACTTCGAGACGATGCTCAAGACGAGCGGCATCTCTCGTGAAGTTCAACTTCATCTTGCTCATGTTTATGCAATTTTGTCGCTTTGCGTCGTTTCCGCCGCAGCCTCTGTTGCCCTCGTGCTTGCTCTCGGCTCTGCGGTCGACTGGACTGGGACACTGGCGCTCGTCAGCTTCGCCGGAACTATTGGGGGTACCATTTGGCTGCAGAAAGAGCCGAAAGAGAATTTCCAGCGTCGTCTAGCCATCCTTGCCGGTGTCAGTGCATCTACTGGCATCAGTCTCGCTGCGTTGGTCGAAGTCGCTATCGATGTAGATCCGTCTATACTTGTTTCTGCTTTGTATGCGTGAGTTTTAAATCTTTATAGGATGTCGCTAACGAGAATCGAATGTAGCATGTTGACAACGACGGCTTTCCTATGCTTTACGGGCAGCGCGCTTCTAGGTGCGTACGTTCGGTACAAGTATCCATGTATTGAAAGTAACTAGTTGTGTTGCCAACAGCCAAGCGCCGTGCATACCTTTTCCTGGGCGGGATGCTGTCGTCTGCTGTGTCCATGATGATGATGGCTAGTCTCTTCAACGTCTTCTTCCAGTCTTCTATCGTCCACTCTGCCCACCTCGTACGTAAAAAGTTCCCATGTACGTGATAAACTTTATTGTTTACTTTATTGTCTAGTACGGAGGCCTTCTCGTCTTCTGCGGCTACATTGTGTTCGACACCCAGATGATCATCGAAAAGGCGAGCATGGGCGACCTAGACCCTCTTCGCCATGCCCTCGAGCTTTTCCTTGGTACAACTGATTCACTTGGTTCTCTGAAACACTTTTAACGGTCAAATGTGTAGACTTTGTCGCGGTCTTTGTCCGTGTGCTCGTCATTCTTCTCAAGAACTCGGAGAAGAAGACGAACGAGAGCAACAAACGCCGTCGCTAGTCTTCCTCCGTATCGAACAAAATATCATCATTCCATCTTTCCATTTCCAATGTAGCAAATATTCAAACTAAATACACTCTTCCTGCCGTCGCTCCGTCTCTACCGCCGCGGGAGCCGACGCAGGAGCTTCCTCAACCTCTCCATCGTACACACTCTGGCACATCTCGCACTATTCCATCGTCACTACTACAAGACATCTTTAAGTAACCTACGGAACATCATACCTGTAGTCGACGAGGCCGGTTCACAAATGTACACGCAGGACAACTCCACTCCTCCTGCGGCAGTGCCTTCTCGCTCAATCCAGCATCAAACTCCAGCAGCATCCGTGCTCTCGCGGCAGGAGAAGCCTGCGCCATACTTCGGCTAGACCACGGCGCGTCTTCACCAAAGTCCAACGGATCTGTGACGGCTGGAGAGGCCAATTCGTTTGGGTTGTTCCAGTTGCCCATCTGGAGCGTTGCCTGGAGGAAGATGCCGGCAGAGTCCATGACAAACTGCGGCCGGACGCTGTTATGGTCACCCGAGACGGCGATGAGATTGTGGTCGCCAGCGTACTGGGCACACAACTGTTGGCTGTGTTTGATCCTAATAAAGTCATCGTTCTTGGCGGCAATGAAGAGCGCCGGGACGAAGCTCTCGGCCGCGTGCGAGATCGGACTCAGCTTCTTGATGTCGAAGCCAGCCTTCTTCATGATGGCATTCCGCATGAACCGGACGACGAGTTTCACGATAAAGAGCGGAATCGTGTACCCTTCTTCCCTTCCTCTCTCGACAATGTCCAGGATCAATGTCTCGAGGTTCGTAAACGCACTATCGGACACCACGGCTGCAATCGAAGGATCACGATCTACATGCAGCAGCGCCGTAGCTGCACCCATGCTCCTCCCCCATAAGCCAATCGGCCCGACGTTCTCTTTATCTCTCAAGTGATCCGTCACGCACTTGAGGTCTTCTCGCTCAAAGTACCCGAGCGAAATGTACTCTCCGTCGCTCATGCCAGAGCCACTGCAGTCGAACGCCACGACTGTGATGCCAGACGCCAAGCATGTTCTCAATATGGACAGCGCTTCGAGCCGACAGGATGAATTCCCATGGAGGTAGACGACGCATGGGAGCATCACGTTTGAAGTGACGGTCATCTCTGGCTTCCAGTGGGAGCATTCCAACTTTTGGTTTCGACTGTTGACGATCTGGAAGTCCTGTCGGACGAAGGCCTGTCCTCCGTAGTGAAAGGCAGCCGGGCCGAGGTCGGACAGGTCGTATTTTGCCCGTGGGGGTCGAATGATCAAGTTCACCAGGTCTGAAAAGCCATTCTTGAGCAAGTACCAGTATCCTAGGTTATTGCTGGCTTCCTGAGCGGCCCTTGGTCCCTGCTCGATCCCTCCTTGCTCCGTGGGAGAGGTAGCCTCATCGGCCGTCTCGAGCTCTTCCTGCTCCTGGATACTGCCGACACTACGAGACGTCTGTCGATTGGTGTCGGTCGTATGGGCAGCGTCTGCAGAGGTCGGGACAGAGTTGCGGCGGGCGATATCTTCGGACGCTCGGGACTCGGCGTTCCCCATGACCTCCGTCCTGGGTCTAATTTTATAAAGCGACGTTCCGAGCCGTTCCACAAAGTGAGCGTTCGAGACTGCATACAATTGGATAGTCGGTCTAGCTGTACAATACTGAGACAAAGAGAGGTCAAGACAAGGCAAAGGCAGGAAGGTTCTCCTCTAAATCAAGTATCTATTGATCAACTAGATTAAAAAGGAGGATGCTTCGGCATGCAAATTCCCAAACGAGAGACGGAAGAAGGGCAGCAGCTTAGAATTGGGGTCCGGCAACCTTCTTCTTCTCACCAAGCTCGAAGTGCTTGGTACGCTTCATCGGAAGCTGCTTCTTCGTCTTGCACTCCTTGCACTCGAGACGGAGGGTGATCTTACGCGTCGTCTTGGCCTATTATTCAAGCACACACACACATAAACACTTTAGTCACTGCGTACATGCTATCGGAAAAAAGTCGAGCTCACCTTCTTGTGGAAGACGGGCTTCGTCTGACCACCGAAACCCTTCTGCTTCTCGTTATAACGACGAGCGCCCTGGGCGTACACAGAGGCCTTGCCAGCCTTGTACTGGGACACCTTGTGCCAGGTGTGCTTGTGGCATTTCTTGCCGGCACAGTACGTGCGGCGCTCCTTAGGCATGTTCACCATTTTAGCTTAACTGTACACACACATGTATTCGTCAGTCCTGTCCTCTCGGGCGTCTCCATCATGCGGATATACGCTACCTTTTTGCGTTCCCGTCGGGCAATCCGAAACTTGTCTTTCCTTCGTCCGATTCCACCAGCCAGTCACCAGCCAACCGACTTGCACTTCATCTTTGTATACTACCTCCGTTCCAATAAAACCGCTCCGTTGTGCCCTCCCGGCTGTATGGCATCGTCCTGATTAATAATGCATGGTCGGAAATACCACTCGCACGAAATACAGCTCCATCGGTGCAGCTTTTCTAAGACATATCCACCAAACGACGCCGGAAGACGAGAATGCTGCCCACGACGACGCAGGCTGAGCGCGTTGCCAACCTTCGTCAAGTGCTACGTATGTCCTAGTCGTGTACAACTCGTCAGTCGACAAGAGCTCACCTAGCATATCAAAACCATAGATGATGGAAAGGCGACCATCATGCCTGGCTGCTACGACGGACTCTCCTCTAAGCTCATTGAGCGTGCAGGTATAACCAACCTTCAACCTTCATCTCCTGCTTGCTAACAATGTCGTGTGCTAGGATTTGACGTTGCATTCATGACTGGTTACGGCGTCTCTGCAGTCCATGGTTTCCCGGATACCCAGGTACATTCGCCGCTTCTCTCGTGAGTACATGCTCATAGTCTCACACATGCCTACGTGCAGCTTGTATCCGCAGCAGAAATGGTCCAAGCCGCCACAACAGTTTGCTCTTCACTCAAGTCGCTTCCCTGCATCGGCGACGGTGATACTGGCTACGGTAATGCCATCAACGTCAAACGTACGGTTGCCGCCTACGCCAGTGCAGGCATGGCTGGCATCATGCTAGAAGACCAAGTCTCTCCAAAGCGCTGCGGACATACGAAAGGAAAGGCCATCGTTCCTCGCGATGAGGCCGCTGCACGTATCCAAGCTGCCGTTGATGCTCGGAAGGAAGGGAACTTTGACATCGTGATCATGGCCCGCACGGACGCCCGAGCGACGGACGGACTGGAAGAGGCCATCCAACGCTGCATCATGTTCCACGAATTAGGAGCAGACATTACGTTCCTGGAGGCTCCGCGCTCCGTGGAGGAGATGAAAGAGTACTGTAGCCGAGTGCCTGGCATCAAGACTGCCAACATGGTGGAGAAAGGTATGACACCGGTCTTGTGGCCTCAGCAGCTGCAAGAGATCGGATACGGACTCATCATCTACCCCGTGACGCTACTCAACGCTACGCTCAAGACCATGGAGAAATCTCTCCATCTTCTAGATCAGCAATCCTGTGACCCAAACACCAAGGCAGCGGATGGGAACGCAACTCCGAATGAGGAGTTGAATGCCTTGCTGGTGGATTTTGAGTATTTAAAGGACGTCGTCGGGTTCAACGACTACTATGCAGAGGCAGACAAGTACGGGGCGTCAAAAGACCGGAGTGAATAAAAAGTCGTTTGGACGATGAATGACGGGTCTTTTAGTCTTCATTTAGTTTCCGACTCTTGTTAGAACCGACCAGAGGGGCTGCCATGCGCACTCGCCGCTTGTGCTTCTTGCCTTTGCAGTGCATATCGAAATCTGTCTGGCTCAGTGACTGGACCTGGCACATCTTGCAGTACAATGGTCTATCTTCCTCCTCTTCTTCCTTTTCCTGCTCTGGCTGCGTCCTCTTGCTTGCGAACTGGCGCTGATAGTCCAAATACGTCTGCTCTAGTCCCCACAACTTGAACATTTCTTCATCTGATTTGGTCGGAGACAAGTCCTCCATCGTAACGAGAGGGTACGATGTCGCGCCATCCGCCCTCAGTTTCTTGTCGACATACTCTGGCTTGGAAGGGATCATTCGACCGACAGTGTACTTAGTATTCTGAAACACATTATCCGTCTCTGCTGCAATGCGCAAGTACTCTGCCGAGACTTGTGGGTAGTGGAGAAGACCTTCTGGGCGGAAGACAGAGGCATTGTAGAGGGCTCCCCTCGCGACAAGGAACGAAGACACGCCCGTCTGTTTTCGAATCTGCTCCATGTCCTCTCTCGAGTACAAGTCTCCGTTAGCCAGAATCGGAATGGATACGGACGACACGATCGGCGTCAACTGATCCCAGTGAGCACTGTCTGTCGGTCGCTCGTGCTTTTCTCTCATGTGTACACCAATGGCGCATGCCCCAGCTTGTTCCAGACGCTTCACCAAGTCTAACTGTTGTCTCCACCTTAAGTATATATGCAACATGCCCTCAACATTCCCAGACGTACCGTCGCCGAAGGAGAGTCCAGAAGTCGAATCTTACACGACACGGGGATGTTCAGATTACGTCGAAGTGTCTTGATGATCTACAGTCAATGTTAGTGGAAACGCAACGTCCGAAAGACAGAGTAGAGTCAATTTACGTCGCAGGCAGAGTCTGGTTTGGACAAGAGCGCAGCACCCATACCACCTTGGATGGAAAAATGCTTTGGACAGCCCATGTTGATATCGATCGCAGCAACGTCGTTGTGTCTGGACAATGAACGTTAGTACGACTACAGCGCCCACGAAAAAAACTTCGTACACTTTCTCGGCAGCTTCAAGCGCATGGGCAGCATCGGCAGTGCCTAACTGAAATACCACGTTGTTCCGCTCTTCTTTTGTAGTCCTGAACACGACAGTGTTGGAGCTTGTGTCGATAAAATCAACTGCGTCGACGACATCTACAGGCAACAAAAGCAACATTAGACTAGGCTGGTCGCTTCATCTCACAAGAATGCTAGACAGTACCATTGTACATTCTCGTAGCCCGACTAATTCGCTTATCCACGATTTCTTCTCCGTAGACGAGGTCGGCTCCATACCTTAGCGATAGCAACCGAAGAGGAAGCGTACCCTGTCATCCAACCGCACCATTAGTTTCTTTGTCACCAGCAGTATCAATTGTCCAATGCATGCAATCGCGAAATGCAATGTCACAGTCGTACCGCTCGCACCATCGGCGCCAAGCACACCGCATTCGAGTAAAGTTCCGACATCCTGCCCTGGCGCTGGTACTGTCCAAGGGATTCGACACGAAGCAAGAATGTAGCTATGTTTAGGATATGTATCATATAACAGCCAATCACCATCCATAAAAAGGAAAAAGAGATATTTATAACCAGAGTTTCCACTAGCAATGCACTCTGATCAGTACCTTCTGCGTCAAAGATCATGAAACCTCCACTCAAGAAAAAAGCAAAAGGATGGAGGATGACAAAATACTGCGATCGCGCATACGAGCTGCTTTCGCCATGTTTGATAAGGATGATCAGGGATGCGTTATTCAAGAGTGAGCTCAATCAATCTGCATCACGATATATTCTTGCTAAACCGATGATGAGATAGAGAAGTAAGCACCATCATGAGATACTTGGGTGCATACCCGAGCGAAAAAGACATTATAAGAAAGATACTTCCAGAGGTCTAAAGCCTTTCAATCACTATGATAATTGTTATGGAATGCTGACATCAACGTTGTATTTACCTGGTTGCGGCAGATGCAAGAAGATGAACCATCCACATTTGTGACATATGAGCGCTTTGAGAAGAAGATGCTCGAGGTTCTGCATACGAGAGAGTACGAACCCGACACCGAGGACACATTGCTGACCGCTTTTCGAGTATGTTCGTTGGCAATATATTCTTGCACTAGCACATTAATCGAAACACTGTCATCATGGCCTACTGTGTAGGTAATTGACGTAGAGAAGAAGGGATATGTGGAACAAGAAACTATGAGAGAGTTGCTAGTAACTAAAGCTACACCGTTTCGAGAGAAGGAGGTCGAAGGTAACCATTTCTGCAATGATCAAGCTCAGCCCAACTCTCCCGACTAACATACTGCAAAATAGCCTTCATGCAAGTTGCGACAGATCGCCAAACGGGTCGAATATACTATGAGGATTATATCGCGGTACTCGCGAAAGCTTTGAACCCCGCAGCGATTACGCTGGCGTAGAACATGATAATCATACGATAGTCTTTATCCAATCTATCTTTAGTTGTGTAGTCGTTTCATGTTGCTTAAAATTGCGACCACCGTGAGACTCTTTCGCGGTCCCAACGCCGGTTAGATATACTACTGACCTTTATCATCGCTCAGGACTATACACGCTTAACCATCAGGTCCTGGACGTACATTAGCATGCGTAAATATCGACTTATTGCGAAAAAAGGAGAGGGGACCTTTTCCGAGGTCCTGAAGGCGCAAAATGTGAAAGATGCCAAGTACCATGCAATTAAATGTATGAAGAACCACTTCGAGAGCATTGACCAAGTCAACAACTTACGCGAGATCCAAGCTTTACGTCGACTGTCACCCCATGACCACGTCGTGAAACTCGAAGAAGTTTTATACGACCAACCATCAGGGAGACTGGCGCTCGTATTTGAGCTCATGGATGCCAATTTATACGAGCTCATTCGTGGACGAAGACATTACCTCAAGCCAGATCTCATCAGATCACTCATGTATCAGCTTGTTAAATCGCTCGATCATATGCATGCAAAAGGCATTTTTCATCGTGACATTAAACCCGAAAATATCTTAGTGGAGGAGTCGGATAAAGTAAAACTGAAACTAGCAGACTTTGGGTCGTGTAGAGGAATATACTCGAAGCAACCGTACACAGAGTATATCTCCACTCGATGGTACCGAGCCCCCGAGTGTTTACTTACGGACGGGTATTATGGGCCTGAAATGGACATTTGGGGCGTTGGATGTGTCTTCTTTGAAATCACTTCACTCTATCCACTTTTCCCAGGCTCCAATGAACTGGATCAAATTCACCGAATTCACAAAATACTCGGAACGCCATCCCCTGAGCTAGTCCAAGTATTTCAGCGACGAGGCGCTGCACACGTGGATTTTAACTTTCCAACAGAAGATGGCACGACACTTCTCAAGCTAATACCGCACGCTTCACCGAAAGCACTCGATTTGATGGGGAAAATGCTTGCTTACGATCCCGCCAAGCGTCTAAGTGCAAAAGATGCACTACGCCATGAATACTTCCGAGAAATGCGAGAAATGGAAGGGTCAGGAAATGAAAATGCTGTGCAAAAAGCATCAACAACGCATCTAAAAGGTAATAAATGGAAGCAAGCGGACACCGAGACATCCCACCCTCTACCGACGATTTCGAAAGGGCAAGTTTGCTGACATTGGACATATATGTATGCAATTGATAGTCTAATGACGATTGCACCATAGACAAACTTCGACTAAAGATAGCAAAGGAGCTGCGGCTGACCAAACAGAAGAGCTTCCTCAGCTTCCGTCAGTACAGAAACCGGGTATAAATCGAGGCAAATATAACGCTTCAAGCTTGCAAAAGCATGGTGCAGCAAATGCAGCTCCTTCTGCTGCTACGACCTCAAAAGTCTCAACGCTACAAGGCAACGCAGGGGGTCGAAGTGTCCGAAAAAAGTATGAAAGTACTGATAGTACAAGCAACATGAATACTAACAGAGGCCGCCGAAATGCACCAACACATCAAGCCACACAACGTCGGAATCCGTTAAGAGGAACAAAACTGAAAAAGCAAGGGGCTTCATCCACGACATCTTCTGTGGCAGATCTTGCAATCGGTAATATGAATTCGTGTTTATACATCAGCCAAAGCAATCATTGACTAAGTCTCTTACGAGTAGCTTCTAACAGAACTTACAAGTAGCAAGCAGTAATAAGATGCATATGAAAGTTTATTGATTCCAAGTTTATGGAATACCAAACTTATTAATTGTTTCTGCTGCTTCCGAACTTTATCAAAAGACAAAAGTAGTAGCGAATGATTTTGAATATTCTTGAGTCGATCAATACTTGTTTGTACATGTTACAAGCGTAGAACGACTTTCAGCGATTCCTCTAACAAGTATCGGGTTTCGTACGAATCATTTGCCACAATCCGTCATGTATATCTTGGCATCCCCCAAATTCATAAACTGTGAAAAGATTGTAGCACATATATGCCACTGCGGTAGTGGTGAAATGCGCATAATTGCATAATTGCTTGTGATTCATCATTTTTACCTGTGTCTCATCGCGAATGGCTACACTTTATTCCTTCGTTAAAAGTATACATCGCTCGAACCTTGTGCCGATCCAGCACATGTGCTAGTACAGCATTAATTTAAACTACTTGGGATGTATTGTGGAATATCTAGGCCGTCCTCGGTACTGTAGAAAACTATCAAAGTCTCATTACTTCTCGAGGTTGCTACTCTCATATATTTGGACAATTCAGACTCAAATTGAACCATCAAGGATAATTCCTGGATTTCATCAAGTGGATCGAAACGTTCCATTAGGGGGAGGCAAAGTAGTCAAAAATCGTCTTAGAAGTTCATGTCTTGAGCACTGACGATTTCGTCGTTCGATTCTTATATTGGTTCGTCCTACAATCCAAGTCACTTATCAAGGGAGGTAGCTGATATGAACATATCGGATGTTGATCATCTAAGTGGTCCGATAATTCTGCAGGTCATTGAAGATATCCATGGGCACAGGTTACTAAAAACTTGAATTGAATTTGTTAGTTTAGACAGCTAACTACTCCCGAGGTTACTGAAAACTTCTGTGCGGTCTTCAAACTTTGAGTCCCCCTATGTAGCACATGCACTTCTTTTCTCTTGGCTACTTTAATAATTGAATTGCCTCGAGAGGTCCCAAAGAATTCAGACATGAGTCCGGTCTGCGCCGTCTTGCCTTACGCCAAATAGATTTGCTTCTTTATGACCTCCACGAAGAAATGTTTTATATTTACATTTGGGCTCCCACAAGGTAATTTTTAGACTTTCCTGTAATTAAAGCTGTTGCTTTGAGCGGCGTTGGGTGTAGTTATTCAACATAACTTCATAAATAAATAATCTGTATTTGCATTGATGCTGTCTTCATAAATTCTTCGGTTCGGTTCAACTGCAGGTGTAGACGTTCGACGCTAATATTTACTAGACTGCTCAACTATATACAACAGACCATGTTGCGACTCGAAGCAAATCGTCAGTAGTACCCAGATAAATCAAGTAGACTATAGAAAGATAGACGTATAATAATCAGGTCCTGGTTAAAGGGCGCAAATGAGGTCAGTCGTCCAAGTACCTGCCAGCTGAGCAATCATTCTTCCATCTTTTGGCAAGTACTTTCTGCTTGAGCATCTCATCTTGACGTACTGGATGTGGATGAGCTCGGTATCGAGGCTCAATCACTGGACGCAGCACTAAATATGTGCACAAAGTACGTGAGGGCGAGTTCTTTCGCTCTACATACTTCACGAGTGAAGTCGCGCTTTGACTGGCATCATTGATCGCCCGTACGTCTCGTCTGTCATCAGATAGTTTGATCATCCTATCACTTCATCCAACTTGCCGGTTACCTTAAACACGC
>JAADVB010000401.1:0-12938 GCA_023334545.1 Salisapilia sapeloensis
GTCCTCCGCCGCCGCCAAGGACACTAGCACCGCCGTGCAGGCCACGACGAAAGCCACAGCTCGTCGCATGCTCATTCCTATTCTTTCCTTCTTCTCCGATTGAAGATACTAAATGCACGTGATTGGCTTGAATGAGTAATTGCCATGTGGTGTCAACGGTAACTTGGGATGTGAAGGTTTCGATGGTGCCATGACTGATTGAAGACACTGATCTGGGGCGGTTTCGAGAGAATAGCTTTAATTACCTCTCGTCCTATTGATTATCGTGGTCGTGTGACTAAAAATAAAATGACGGTTTACTCGTTCTTTTCAAGTGCGTTGATCAATCTCTATCGCTGTTTGCTGAACAGGACAGCGAGGTCAAGCTAAGGCCAGGCGAGCTTCGTGAGCTCGATCTGTCATAATAAAACTGAACGAGATAGCCTCAGAAGCTAGAAGTTTCGAGTGCGAATTGCGTTGTAGGCTAGAGTAAGCGCATAAAATTATGGGTGCCGGAGCTTCAACAGAGAAAAGTACCTTGTCCAAGATGCAAGGACGATCGCGGCTCGTGACCAACTTGCTTAACTTTAGCAATAAAACAAACCCCGCTCCTCTTGTCGCTGCAAACACACAGTGGAAAATCACTACGCAATACGCTGGGACTGGAGATGGGAGCGAAATTGCGACAGTAGAACAAGAGTTGTTAGCGGTGTTGATGGACCCAGTCGGTCAAAAGCATATTGGTGCTTTTGCAAAGAAGATCATGACGTCCGAAACTTTCTTTTGCTGGGTCGAGATCAAGGAATTTGAGGAAGCTCCATCGTCCAGCTATCGGCGGTCCTTGGCGAAGCTCATCTACAAGAAGTACATCAAGGCTGGTTCTCCAATGGCTCTCGGAAGTATTAATTCCGATCTAATTGCCCATTATGATGTATGTGCTGTACTTTAGTGACGATACCTGGAATGCCTATCATCTTATTATCCATGCGAATAGCGTAAAATCCAGGAGACGAGCCCTTCGTCAGTCCATGTGCCAACAGACTTCTTTGACGAGCTCTTGTCGAATATCATGACAGACATGTGCCAGAACACATATATGCGCTTTAAATCATCTACAGATTACGCCGTGTATAAAAAGGAGCTCAAGGATACGTACAATAAGGTTACTGCCGACGACTTTGAGTACCTGGAACTCCTTGGTAGTGGCGGCTTCGGCCGTGTGGCCCACGTCCGAAAGAGATCCACCGGCAAGCACTACGGTAATCTGTGTACACTTTCTTGCAGTGATTTTAATCTAGCTCACGTTTGATGTGAATAGCCATGAAGATCCAGCTCAAGTCTGGGTTACTGGAAGAGCACCATGACCAGCTCAGCCAGATCACATCTGAAAAGGATATACTCCAGATCTGTCATAACCCATTCATTCTGGATATGCATTATAGCTTCCAGACGCCAGCACATGCCATTATTGTCACAGAGCTCGTTCGAGGAGGTGATCTGAATGAAGCGCTTCGGTCATCGCGTGACGGATGTCTATGCGAAGATAGTGTGAGGTTGTACGCCGCTGAGATCGGTCTCGCGCTGAATCACATGCACGAGCTCGGCCTTATTTATCGAGATCTGAAGCCTTGTAATGTTTTGCTTGGGGAAGATGGTCATATCATTTTGGCAGATATGGGTTTAGCAGCTGGATACGACCCTACATGCCTAAAGCGGGATGAGCATGGCATTCAGCACTATATTCCAAAGGAAACCAAGTCGGGTCGGCGCAAGACGACTGTCGGCACAAGAGGGTATATGGCACCAGAAATTATCGCCGGCAAGTTGGTGAAGCGAGACCAGCGGCCTGGATATACATTTGCGGTGGACTTTTGGTCACTTGGAGTCACTATCTTTGAGCTGTTGGTTGGATTTCAGCCATTTTTGCCACACTCCCTTGGCAACTTTTTCCAGGAAGTGGCAAATGAAGAGATTTTCCGTCTATCGCCTCGTACGCAGCACAAGATCGAATTGCAAAAAATGACACAAGGAGTGACGTTTCCGTCCCACGTATCCAAGATAGCACAGGACTTTATACAGCGATTGCTGGAAGTGAATCCGGAGAAACGACTTGGTTGCAACAGTGAAAACGGATTCCAGGAGTTCATGGAGCACCCGTTTCTCGCAGCAATTGACTGGGAGAAACTGATGATGAAGCACCTCGATCCTAAATCTAAACCGAATCTGCCTTTACTCACAGACAAGAAGATTTACAACTCGTATGAGCACATGATGTCCCACTTTGACATTCGTGACAAAGACTTCGTCCGATGTACGTATCTTGCTATGATATACTGAAGAATTCATGTGGATTGAATGGCGTGATAGATGACTGGTATGCGGTTCCTGCGCCCGAGCTCGAAAAACACTTTGATACTTGGGACTACATCTCTCAGCATACCCTTCGAGCCGAATTGGGCATAGCGAAAGAGTTGGACGAGACAAACATCCCATACAAAGTGCTGCAATTGACAGGAGAAGAAGCACGACGCAAGTCGAAGAGCGCGAGCAAGCTCACGTAGAAAGCAGCATAAATGCAAGATGTATAGATTTCAAATAAAGTTTCTTTATTAAGCAGACCCTCAGAGTGGAATTAGGTTATCTATGGAAGATTTCTCCTCATCTTTGTCAGTGTGGTGGTACAAGTTATCATCATTGGGCATGGTATTAGTGAAGGAGCTAGCTACAGACAAGTGCGAGGGCGTTCCTGTCAGGAAAAAATTAGAGTTAATTTCGAGCGTCATCGAGTGAGCGCTTGCGACGCCACGCTCTGCTACGAAGCTGTAAGATTTTCATCCTCAGAACGCCAGTCAACGCTCTCGCTACTACGTCTCCAAGTCGAAAATGATCGATAGCTCGAGCTTTTCTTATTCTTATCACGATTTGTGTCCAACCATTTTGTATGGGAAATTGTATGAGGCAGTGGTGATCTTCTACCGTCGCTATCTTTGGCAGCCCTGATAAGGCCTTCAAGCGCTCTTACGCTCGCTGAAGACTATCGGGAGGTAAAATGTAATGGGGATCTTCTATGCATTACCATCAGCCCAGCGGGACGCTTTTCAACGAGCATACAGCTCCAACCCGGAGCTCGTGAAGCGACTAAATTCTGTTGGCATCGGAAGGTCGAACTTGTATGCCATCCACCGCGTTTTCGTCGCGATGGATACTGACAGTTCCGGAGAAATCAGCCTTGTGGAATTTTTTGATTACGTCGGTGAGTATTCTAGCTGAGGATGCATGCAGGTATAGAAAAGTTGACTTTTTGCTCTGAATTAGATATTAAAATGAATCGATTTACGAAGAAAGCTTTCAGCGTCATGGATACCGATGGGAGTGGCGAGATAGACTTTATCGAGTTCGTATTGGCATTATGGAACTATTGCTCATTCACCCATCCAGCACTCGTTCGCTTCGCTTTTGACTTGTACGACCTTGATGGGAGTGGCAGTATCGATCGCAGTGAAGCTGGTTGCTGCATTCGGGAAATCTGGGGCAGCTCTTGGGAGACGAGTTCATCGGCGAAAAAAGTACATTCAAAGCTGGAGATGCTCATTGACAATTCCACTAGCGGGACGATTTCAGCGCCAGCTTTCCAAGAGTTTGTCGTCCGGCATCCGATACTCCTTTTCCCAGCTTTCCAACTACAGTATGAGCTACAACAGCGAATTCTCGGTCATCGATATTGGCGAAGAGTAGCCAAGAAGCGAGGCAAATGGAGTCCACAGCAGCTATTAAAGGGTCAAGTCGCCAAAATCCTGTCGCCGTCGGCACCAGATGAGCCGCCCATGCCACAGTTTTCCAGACAAGCGAGCGAACTTTTTTTGACCGCTTGCGAGGATGAGCTACATTTCCAGCCAAAGACTTCAACCGGTAAGAAGAGAGGGTCAAGAACAGGATCGAACGAGCGTGTTGTCATGGATATAAACGAAGAGACTCCGACATTAGTTGTTCCATTGACAAGGACGCCATCGACCGGAGTCAAGAAGCATACGAAGGCGCAACGAGCGAGCACGAGGACTCTAGCACACGATCTCGAAATAGAGGACATGTAATATACAATTCGCATGATCTACAATTTCTTTATTCAAGTTGGAGGACGGATCAGTCGCCACCACGTTATGCTTTTTCGTGTTTCTTGGCGTCGGCCGAGCGCCGCCTCTTGGCAAAACCTTTCGCAGCCACGGCCTGCAACGCTGCGCGGTGTCTTCCACCACTCCTCCACCACTTTCGCACTTCGTCACAGACGAGGACGCTGGAGGCAATGGTGCAAATGTACGCGAGATCTCCTAGTGACAGCGCTTCGGTGTGGAAAACGGACTGGAGCGGTGGGAAATAGATGACGAGCAATTGTCCGAGAATGGAGGCTCCGACGGCAAAGGCGAAGAACGTGTTGGACAGCAAACCGATCGAGAAGACGGATTTGTCAGACGATCGGCACGAGAGCGCATTGAACATATCGAACATGACGAACGTCGTAAAGCTCATGGTGCGGTCGCGACTGCTAACTGTACCGTCGTCCGCCAGCTCCTTGTAAAAGACAAAGAGCGTGCCACACACGATGAAGCACGCCGAGGTCAGCACTCGTCGCAGCATGACGCGCGTGATGATATTCGTGTCTTTCGCGCGTGGCCCTTCCTTCATCACGTCGTGGTCGACAGGTTCGACGCCGAGACTTTGTGCCGGAGGACCATCCATGATGATATTGATCCACAGGATTTGCATCGCGTTGAGTGGAGACGGCAGATTAAACAGTGTCGAGAAGGCGATGAGTGAAAGTGCCGAGATGCTCGTACTGAGTTGGAAGCGCAGAAAGTGCTTTAGGTTGTGGTAGATGGACTTGCCTTCTTCCATGGCGCACACGATCGTGGCAAAGTTGTCGTCTAGTAGAATCATATCCGACGCCTCCTTCGACACGTCCGTGCCACTCGTACCCATCGCGATACCAATGTCAGCGGCTTTCAACGACGGCGCATCGTTCACGCCATCTCCAGTCATGGCGACTTGCAGGCCAGCCTCTTGGAACGCACGCACGATCTTCAGCTTGTCTCTCGGCCGCGTCCGATAGAAGACATGGGTGTTCAAGATGCGTTTCTCCAGTTCTTCCATACCCATCGTCTCCAGCTGAGTGCCGGACACGGCGAGGTCTTCCGCCTCACTCCATTGGCTCTCGTCGATGATACCGACTTTACCGGCAATCGCCAGCGCCGTCTCTTTCGAGTCGCCCGTAAGCATGACAGTCTTCACGTTACATGCGGCGAGCTCCTGTACCGACTTAGCGACCTCGGGGCGTGGAGGATCTGCCAGGCCAACGAGACCACTGAATGCCATACCGCCTTCAATCTCGTCACCGAACGCCAGCGCCAACACGCGTAGACCTCTCGTGGCCATCCGCAGTGACTCGTCTGTGACCCGCCGCTTGTCGTCTGCTGTGAGTGCGCGCAATTGACCAGTGTTGTCTTCCAGCAAATCGCACCGAGCAAGAATGGCTTCTGTCATGCCCTTCGCGTACCATGTCCGCGCGCCGTCCTTATCGCAGCAGACTGCCATCCACTTCTTCTCCGAGGAGAAAGGAATCTCGTCTACGCGTTGGAAGCCCGTCAAATGACCGGCCGTGATGCCGCTCTTATGTGCGCAGAGCAAGACGGCGCCTTCGGTGGCTTGGCCGAGCACCTCGCCGTTGACGATAGAGGCGTTATTGCAGAGGGCGCCTGTCAGCAGGCAGTGGTAGACGTGCGGGTGGGAGCTTTCGGTGACACCTTGCTGATCAATCGTCACGTGTGGCGTCTTTTTATCGGCATACACGTCCTCAGACGTTGTCTTCCGCTGTCCGATGTTGTTCACTTGCGCGTATTTTGCCTGGAACGGAACAAAAACTTCCGTCACCTCCATTTGGTTGGTGGTCACGGTCCCTGTTTTATCGACGCACACGACATTGATGCATCCGAGAGCTTCGACTGCCGGCAGCTTCTTCACGACAGCGTGGCGTTTAGCCATCTTCATCACGCCAAAGGCCAGCGTCACTGTGACGCAAATAGGGAGACCTTCCGGGATGGCAGCGACAGCGAGCGACACGCCGATCTGTACCATGGACAGCAACCCTTTGCCCTGGATGACGCCGATGAGCACGATGACGACGATAATGCCGATCGAAAAGACAGACAAGTGCTTGCCGAGCGTGTCCATGTTGGCCTGCAGTGGCGTCTTGCGCTCCTCAACTCGGTGCATCGTGTCGAAGACGAGACCAAATTCCGTGCGCGAGCCTGTACCATACACAACAGCTCGGCCCCTCCCAGAGCGGACCAGCGTGCCCATGTACACAATGTTCTTACGCTCCGCCACTGGATGCTTGTGTGCGTCGACGATCGGTAGTGTGTGTTTGGCCACTGGATGCGTTTCTCCAGTCAGGTTGGACTCATCCACTTCCAGTTCAGCGGCTTCGATGAGTCGCGCATCGGCCGGGATACGGTCTCCGACGCTGATGACGATGACATCGCCAGGCACGAGATCTCGAGCGTAGATGTCTTGTACTTCTCCATCGCGGAGACAGTGGCAACGAGGCGGCACGAGCTCCTTGAGTGCCTCGAGTGTCTTTTCTGAGCGGTATTCCTGCACGAATGCGACGGTGACGACGATCGAGATGGCGACACCGATGGAAACGGCGTCGTCTGTATGACCCATGAGCACACTCACAGCGCCGGACCCGAGTAAGAGTAGAATCAGTGGGTCTTTGAACTGTCCGAGGAACTTGCTGAGCATCGATTCCTGTGGTACAGCAGTTAGCGCGATCATTAGACCGTAGACAAGTGTCGAATAAAGCTACCTCGTCTTCTGACGTGAGTTCATTATGCCCATGCTCTTGCAGTCGGTGCTCCACGCTATCTGAGCTCAGTCCTTTTGACGGATCTACTTCCAGATCTAGAGCAAGCTCATCAAGTGCACGGGAGGAGGCACGCAGGCGGAAGGTGGAAGGTTCCGAGTCGCTCAAGGACGCCGTGTCCGCACCTCCCGAGGACGAGAGAAGATGGGCACCATCTTCCTCTGTCGGTTCGCCGGCATTGATGTCGATTTCAACGTTATTCGGGGACTCCATGCTACGTAGGAGGATCCACTGTCGTCCGTAAGGTACACTGCGATCGGTCGATGAGCTCCTTGCTCGTAGGCTAGATGGCGCGAAGATGATTTTGCACCAATGACAACGCATAAATCAAAATAACAACCAATGACACGGAATGAGATCAGGAAAGGCTGCAGCGTTCTTATTCCCGTGACGACTACTGCGTGAACCCGAGACTGCGCATGGTCTCCCAGTCGCTAGCAGACGCGAGCTTCTGCGCAAAGGCAGTCAGCTGGCGTTCGTCCTCGGCGGAAAAGCCGTGGGTGCGAGGGCAGTCAAGATCGAGCACGGCGAGTACCTGGCCTTGGTCGTCCAGAATGGGCACGACGATCTCAGATTGAGAAGCATCGTCACAGGCGATGTGGCCTGGGAAGTCGTGGACGTCCGGGATGCGTTGCGTCTCCTTCGTTCGGGCAGCAGCTCCGCACACACCGTTCATGAGGCGAATGCGCGTGCAAGCAGGTTTGCCCATAAACGGACCGAGGATGAGGATCTCCGAGAATTTGTCCGACTCCTTCGGGTTCACGAGCGGACGTAAGAAGTAGACTCCTGCCCAGTTGAGAGGACGGTTGGCAGCTTGAAACGCGTTCCAGACAATCGAGGACGCATTCGCGGCGTTTGCCACGACATCGCGCTGGCCGGTCGTGTACGCGTTGAGATCCATCATGGCGTCCGAGTAGTCCACCGGATGCAGGAAGTTGAGCACGTCCTTCGCCGATGGGCAGTCTATGTCATTGTAACGTGAATAAAGGTTGAGATATGCATGTAAAGGAAGCGGACCTGGGGTCCACCCGATGACTGCGGCAAGTTGCTCAATCTTCGATTCAAGACTGTCCATGTCCGTAATGCAGGCTTGCTGATCGCCGTTTTTGAAGATCAGGAATGCATTTTCGTTTCCAGTGCAGCCTAGTACGATCTACCGACGTGCGTCATTGACATTGCTACATTCCTTTTTTCCTAGATCCCTACCAGCTCCGGCCGTCCGTCGAGGAAGAAGCTGATCGGCTTTACAAGAGCTTCTGACCCTTGCTCGCTAGTTGACTGCACGAGCAGCACCGTCTTGCCGTCCTTGGCTCTCGCCTTCGCGTCTACGCTATCGCTTCGCTCCATTGTTGATAGATGGTATTCTGTAGAGGATAGTGGCACTCGATATAGAAAAAGTGAGTCTTGACTGTCTGAAAAACCTGCGTGAACAATAATCAAAATAATGTAGACTGTGTTCGTCCAGCGGAGACCCGGGGCTTCTACCAGGCGTATCCGGCCTTGTGAATGCGAGCACCTTTTCAATGGAGTTGGTACAATGCCTTCTGAATCGGACTTTTAAAAATAGACAAATAAGGCAGGCTATGGAAAGATATCTTCACTTCTAGATTTCCATGTCCTTGAATAGTTCTCTAGCTGGTGCGATTCTTTTATTAATCATGTTACAGTGAGCATGAAAAAGGAAACGTCAACTGCAAGAGAGGAAAAAGTACGAGAGGCAAACTGAACAAAGATAGGAAGCGTCATCTTCATCGGCACTATCCATCACTTACTTTCGTATTCAAAACATGAAGGGAAGCTTGTATTGAAGCGATATGAAAGCAGCTTCATGACATGCAGCTAATCAAATATCCAATTGTCAGCGAATGAAGAGTAGACCGATGTTCCGAAAGCTGTACGCGAGTGTGCATACCGACTCGAGAGAATACTATTCCAGCCAAAGCTGAAAACTTGAGCAAGGAAATGCGATAGGCGATGCATTTTTCGTCCCGTTCTGGCCATCGAGGAAGCAAAAAAGTCCCAAACGAGCCAATGAGCGTACCACAACCCTAGCCCACCACTTCAAGATATATATTTGTCTTAAACGACATACAAAGGTCATGATGTTTATGGCTGAAATGAACGCCATTCGTCAGTATCGGCCACGCAATCCCAGAGAACGAGTATGGGAGCGACTTCGAGTCACATAGCGGAGCCCACGCCGGCGCGCAGCAACAGGCGCCAGGCATTCAATGTGCTTGCAACGAGTGCCGCAGACCCTGTGAAGCCTCAGGTGAAAGAAGAGGAAGAGGAACTACCAGTGTTTGTGCAGCAAATGCAGGAAATCGAACGTGAGCGATCGATGCTTCCGAATCCAGGTTTATATGAAAGTGCGCCGAACGAGCTTAAGCCGCCCGTGTCGCCGGATGCCTTCGACGGCTTCCGATTCGACTTTACGCGTATCATGGGCCAAAAGTTTTCCACCTCGCACTCGTTTTTGCTCGGCAGCCCGATGATCCCGGGCGGTATCTACCAGTTCGGCGCCAACGTCGTATGTGGCGATGCAGCAGACCCGTCCACTTTTTTGATGAGCAAGTTGACGCCGGACGGGTTCTTGGACGCCCGTTGGAACCAGAACCTAAGTGACCGATGGAAGATGCGACACAAGGCGCAGCTCAAGCCGGAAGAGCACGGCAGCCAGGTCGTGTCGGACTTTGACTACAACGGAGACGACTTCACGTGGAACATGAAGCTGTCGAACGGACCGCTGGTGGGCGTCTCGTACTTGCAGAGCATCACGCCACACTTGGCCATGGGAGGCGAAGCGTACTACCACGGCAAGCACCGACGTGTCATCTCGGCCTACTGCGCTAAGTACTCGACGGACGACTGGGTTGGCATGGCGACTGTCGGCACGGTCGGCACGTTGCAGCTACAGTACTTGCGCAAGCTAGGCACGCGCATTCGTTATGGGTCAGAGCTGGTGTACAACCATGCTTCTGGCGAAAGTCAGGCAACGGTAGGAGCGGAGTTGGACTTGGGCGGCACGCACATCGTGTCGAGTCTGGACCAGACAGGTCGCGTGGCATCCAGCGTCGATGCGCGCGTGCTGCCGAACTTTACCTTGTCGTTGTCGGCCGAGGCGTACCCGCTGAAAGATGAGTTCAAATTCGGCTACGGCGCCCAGATCCAGTTCTGAGCGTCCTTTATAGAGGAACGGTCGGGAAAGATAACAAGGAAAAAGTTTGCTTTTAGCACGTCGTAGTTTTGTTTAAAAGGGCCAGTCCGCAGCAGGCTTGGACGAGGCGGGGCGACGGGACGGCTGACTCGTCGAGTCGTCAGCAGTTCTGTTGCTGGCGTCAGTACAAGAGTGTAGATGGAAAAGGTAGAAGCGTACGGTTCGACGTCCAGGACGGAGTGGAAGCCGTAGAGGCGTGGTAGAGCGTAGACGAAGAGCTCTCGTAGCGCTCGGCTTTCACCCAAGTCGATGATGGAGGCGGCAGACGTGCCGTCTTCCGTCAGGCGGAAGAGCACACAAGGCTGACCGTCGGCTCCTTGCGTCTGCTCTATCTCGAGCTGCTTGGCGCGACCCGTCTCGGTCGCAGCGTTCATGTTGGGCGAGTGGTTGAGCGTCAACGACGGCACGCGACGATCTAGCAGTTCTAGCACGAGTCCAACCTCGGATGGGCTGAGACTGAAGAACTAGAGTCCAAATTAGACTATCTTTTGACTTTATGGTGCAAGCTGCCAAGTGCATACCATTTTCTTGTTGTAGTCATACCCACTGTTCGTCGCTTTCGCCCACGACAGCATCATGCCGCCCTATAATGCATAGTGAGTACAGAGTTGCGACAGTGTCATTTGTGATTCATACGAGTCGTTTTGTCTTGAGGTAGTTGCCGCTGTTAGCTGTGGCGTATTGGGGCGCATTCGGGAGCACCTACTCGGACATGACGTACAAAGTGAGGATGAGCGAGTTTACGTGCATCTCGTGACCGTACTTGAAACGCAGAGTCACTGCCGTAGACGCTAAAATTCGGAAAGACACGAGTAGCTATTTGCATATGGATTGTAAGTCGTCTTACTGACGGGTCAGTGTGGAACGTAGCAAGTACCAAACGCTCGTGCTGCTGACCCAGCAGCCATTGTCGGTCGACGCGCGCCTAGAGTACGCAACAACATGCTTTGGCTCGCTTCGTGTTTCGATTCGATTTGCCAGGTTGCAAAGCAGCTACCAGATAGCCAATCAGCTAAACAGCCACCCATGCGTTTCCAGTATTTTGACCTGTGGTCGACATACCACGCCTCGATTGTTGTGGTAATTTCTCTCTGGTCGATTCTGATCAACTGTATTCGAGGAATGGGTCATGGACAGGAGTATACGATCTTCAATGCAAGATGAGCTTGTATTTGCCAGACATACTGGAGTAGTACTTGTCATCGATTTACTGCACACTGCACAATTTACATGCTTGTAGTCTTTTTGTGATCTTTTCTTGGGTTATGTTCGGCCGCGATCAGATTCAATTCTGATGGAAGATGGCCCGAAATAATCTTCTTCTCTACCCTCACTTCCCAATTTAGTATACATCGAGCAGTTCGACCATTCTTGACTTTTTGATCAAATGCAAATAGAGGAGTGTGAAGCTTGCAGGACCATTAGCCTTTGACTTAACAGCGCAAACGCCACGCAGCACTGATTGTGGTCTGCTATCTGAGACAGAATGAATGCGGTGCATTCAAATCGGTCGACAATCGTTGCCGTGGCGAGCATGTGTAGACACGTAGCGCACGATCCGGAGCGGACTTTGCTACTAGGATATGAATATACGATATCTCCTCGAGTGGATAGCGAGCTGCAACAATGTACGTACCAATCCTGCCAGTGAAGTAGGTTCTATGCTTTAAGGTCGGAGATTGCTGGTAACTTCCGATTGAGGCTGCTTCGTCTTCCCGGCACGCACTCCACTCAACCCAATGGCTTCTGGTCCTGTCTGCGGTGGCTTCGTTCTGCACGCATCATGCTGTGAAACGCTTGAACAAAAACACTCTCGGTGTTCCGTGGAGAAGCTATCGGAAATAAAGAATAGTAGTCTGGAGCGGATGCTCAATGTTGGAAGTAGAATGGGACTCTATGGAGGTAGAGCAGCTGCGGAAGAAAACCTGCCATCCAACATCCGATAGCAGAGGTGGCCAGATACCTTTGTTTATGTAGGAGAAATCTGGAGCCAGAAGCGGGTTGTCGCCTCGTCTGCCCAGGCAAGTGAGCAGCAACCATTCGTTGTTGGAGAAACCTCACTCCGATCCTCATGCGCCTCCCGACGCTGCCATTGCCAAGTCATGTTCACCCTATAATCATAATCAAGCTCCGGCAGCATTTCCATCCTACTTTATATTGTCTCCTTTGGCTCAGCTGAAGTCCTGATATGGTATCTTTATCAACCACCTGTTTTCGCTCATCAAGATGACAGCTCCCTCTCGCGTGCTCATTTCCAGATCAGCGTGCTACGCGGCAAAGTTTCTCCGGATCTAACTAAGAAAAAGTAGTGTTAAGTGGAGTAGTGTCTTCGTAGTGGTATAAACATGGGAAACGGAGAATCGACGCAAGGAGCTGCTGAAAGAGGTCATCGCGAGGGCCAGGATCAGCAGCAGTATGAGAGCTCAGTTGATGTCAGTGTTAGCCCTCCAGTGGCAACACCGGCAACGGAAATGCAGGAAGGAGAAAAAAAGAGTGAGGCAGTGGCGACTGCAAAGGGATCGGAACCGGAACTGGAACCTGGTGCTACCACCACGGTAGCCACGACCTCTTCCACCAGTTCCATGTCGACAGCGCTACCTGCGCAGCAAACCGCTTCAAAGCAGTCAGTCACGAAAACAACTTACACGACGACTGTGACTACAACTACCGTCACAACAAACGCGACTGCGACTCGCCATAAGGTGATGCGTTCGTCGTTGGACTCGGAGGTCGTGTACAGCGGCTATGCTCCTGTGAGCGTGACGGACAGTGCGAAGGTGAAGCGTTGTGAGCACGGAAGCAAGCGTGATGTGGAGGCAGACTCTA
>JAADVB010000402.1:0-12927 GCA_023334545.1 Salisapilia sapeloensis
CGCGTGTAGAAAGTTGGGATCGTTTGAGCAGTAGGCGGCAGATCGCACAATGAGCTTCGTTGGGCGGACTGGTTCGGTCGGTGGGTCATGTAGCATCTTCGCGTTGGACATTGCGAAGAAAAGCATGATGCATGATGCATGATGCATGGATCATGACAACGCCGTCGGTAGACTGGTCGCTATACATGATGGATGGAGAGACTCGAAAAAACATAGAGACAGCGATTCTTTGGCAAGACCATGTAGAAGTATCCAGACATGAGAACTGTATTAATAACACTTTCCGATCGTCTACGAAGCTGTTCGATTCGTATCTTGTACCCACGCCATAAAGTCATCAATCAACACTGGCCAGGCTTCGTTCTCGTCGTACTTGTCATATCCTGTTTGAACTTTAAAGAGGAAATCAATTAGTAGATTCCACGTGTCCTTGGTCACTCCTTTCGTCGGGTTCTGGTCTTTTAAAAACTCGAGCCAGTGCTTTCCCACGACCGGAAATCGAGGCGGCAGCAATAGCTCCCACATCCCAGATGCCATTTCAATGCCCACACTCTTTTGGCCAGGGTCTTTTGAAAAAGTAAAGCAAAAGGCATAAAACTTTTTAAATTGATCGTCACTTGCAATGGACGCCTCGAGTTCCGAAATTTTCGATGCAAGTGATGCCATCGAGTCACATCGAAGACGTTTCATGCCTGTAAGGAACTCGGACCGAGTGAAAACACCCATGTACCCTGCTTCCATGAACCACGCGAGGATCACGATGGTGATATCTTGTGGATCCAAGTTGGCGTCTTCACAAAATTTTAGCACACCATCTTCATTAATCGTGTCTTCGTCATCCGGATCGGCGTACTCGTCGAACCATTTATTCACGGCCTCTTCAAAACCCTTGGGAAGTGGCTCTACTTGCTCTCCGCCATTGCCATCGGCGAAATAGGAGTCAATGGCTATTTCGAGATTCCACCCACAGTCTCGAAGATACCCTTCCGCCACCGACTTCCTATCAATTCAGAGGACATATCATCAGGGCATTCCTATAGTCTAATTACGTAGTAAAAAGGTACTTGGCATTCGTAGTACGGACGAAATGGCTGATCTTATCGTGTCGACGGCCAGACATGAGGAGTTCGAGTGCTTTTTAGTTGTGAATAAGATAAACTTTTTTCTGACAGGTTCTATATCATCAATTTGATTGGTGCATAAGAGACATTCAAGCAATCTGACTGGCTGATGCAGGCGGAGATGATTCCGTCATCCTTGTCAACTTCGACTTCATTTTCCAATTCGATCGCTCAAGACGAGATGGCAGACTTACTACAAGCAGTTGCAAGCGGAAAGACATCGTCTAATGATCAGCAAGATCATGGTAAAGCTGTGGGCATCTCGAATGCCCAAGCGGAACTCTTAAAGGAGCATGCAGTGTCCTGGGCGGCTGCCCACGGCCTGCTGGTTGGTGCCAAGGATGGCAATGCATCCGCTACCTTTACGCACATCCCTTTCTGTCTACTCCCAGTCCAGGTATATGGCAATACGACGAGTGTATTGTATAATTGGCTAAAGGAATCTATACAAGTAGCTTTCAAAGGCACAATTCGAACGTGGAGTGGAGCTATCGCCATTGTATGGACGACTAATGGACCGCGTTAGTCGTGACCTAGACTGGCTGCACAGCACTGTGGAATCGTAGGCTTCTACAACTCGTTCAACTCTTGACTAGGTATTAATATTGGATGAGAGTAGTGTTGTGGCAGAAGACAAATTCACTGGTCGATTGCTCGAACTGTCCAAGAAGGTAGCAGAAGAAGGTATCCAGCAAAAGGCGTACTTGGGCATCCACCGGTCGGACTATATGCTGCATGACCCACCAAAGGACGTATCTAGCAACCAAGAGCAGCGTCTGCTCCAAGTAGAACTCAACACCATCTCGGCTTCCTTTGCTTCTATCAGTTCCAAGGTGACGGATCTGCACAAGTACGAACCTTTCATATCCATCCCGCTCTATTGTATCTTATAATAGTTCTCAGGTACCTGATCAACCGTCTCGGAACGGAAATTCCAGACTTGTCGTCGAACTATGGCATCTCAGCAACCGACTTGGGCGGTTGCCTGCCGTCCAACGACGCAATCATCAACCTCCCGAAAGGATTCGCGGCTGCCCACCACCACTACAACAATCCTTCCGCGATTATTCTAATGGTCGTTCAGCCAAATGAAGCTAATTCGATTGATCAGCGCTGGATCGAGTACAACCTATGGGACCACCATCATATTCGTGTCCTCCGTCGAACGCTTACTGAAATCCACGCAATGGCGGCGCTAAAGAACGTTGATGGAAAGCGCAAGCTCTTTATCGACGGCAAAGAAGTCAGTGTCGTCTACTTCCGCTCAGGGTACACACCTGAAGACCATCCGACCGAGGTCGAGTGGGAAGCCAGGGAGCTCCTGGAACGCTCGTACGCGATCAAGTGCCCTTCGGTCGCCTACCACCTCGCTGGTACGAAGAAGGTACAGCAGACACTTGCGGATCCGAGTGTCCTCCGTCGCTTCATCTCGAACGAAGAGGACGCCAAGACGATTGAAGCGTCTTTTGCTGGGCTTTACGGTCTTGAACAAAAGTCTGTCGAGACGGAAAAGATTAAGCAAATGGCCGTGTCCAACCCCAAGGGCTATGTGCTGAAACCTCAGCGCGAAGGTGGTGGAAACAACTTGTATGGACAAGAAGTCTCGAAAGCGATGCAGGACATGAGCCCAAGTGAACTCGAGTCGTATATCTTGATGGAGCGCATTTTCCCAAAAGAGATGTCCGCTGTGTTGGTGAGATCGAATACGATGGCGAGTGGTCCGACGATTAGTGAACTTGGGATGTTCATCACGACTCTGTTTGACGACGGAGAGGAAGTGATGAATGCACATGCTGGACATTTGCTCCGGACGAAGTTGTCGGAAGTCGATGAAGGAGGCGTCGCGACTGGATTCTCCGTCATTAGCAGTCCTCTACTTGTATAAGCTTGAATAAAAAACCGACTGAAGCTGTTTATATTTTTATCATGAACGTCCTATCTGTCGTATATGATGCCGATAGCGATCGATTTGTCCTGGCAGAAGATGGCGGAGGAGTACGATGGCAGGGAGAGATGATCCATCCGCAAATAGACTTGACATCGTCTAGCAGAAGCATGATCCAACCGGATGAAGTGCATGTCAAGACTGCTCTTGCCGGTATGTCTGGCGTCTGGACGGATGCTCGTGACTTGCAACGTATTGGAGATAGCGGAGACGCATACCTACCGTCAGAAGTAAACATTGGATGTCGATTTATAGCATGCAAAGGTCTTTCACCATCTCTCGAGACAGAAGAGTATAACATTGGAGACCGCGTCTTTGTGTGGCACGACAGTCGCTGGCGTCCTGGTAGAGTACTAGCGAGACGCATCCACAACTACGACATCTTACACTCTAGTAAGGATATTGTACTTCATGACATCCTTCCAGTTTACCTCCGACCTCGAGACAAGATAAAGCACGAGAAACCTGCGAGTCCTTTAGCTGTTGGCGATCGAGTCACGTGGACACCTGTAGACTACTGCTCTCTCACATGCAACGACCAAAAGACATACACTGGACGCATCCTGCACATCTCTTATACGCGTCGACTAGCTACCATCCAACTAATGTCCTATCAAATACTCCAAGTGTCCACAACTCAGCTCCAGAAGTGAATTACGATGTTTACTAAAGCCTATTTGGTCTTGTTCTTCTTAGTCGATCCAGGTCCTTTCACCTTTTGCTTCTTGCTCGTACGCTGCTGAGTAGTTGGCTCACCACCAAAGGCGTTGGTGATCGTGTCGCTCCACTGACTCCACTGCTTGGCCGTGTCGACGGACGGATCACGCCACGGACGCTTCAGATCTCCCCATGCCTTTTCACCTTGGATCGTCACTCGCATGAGAGGCGACTGGAGCAAGTTGTATGGCTGGGTCACGGCCTGGACGAGGAGGGGCGGGAAGAACTGCCATTTCCAGTGGACGAAGATTGTGATGAGCGTCGTCAGGGCGAACTTTTGGATGTCACCTTTGGCTGCACGCATGTCATGCTCTGCAACGGTGATCTTCTCCTCTGCTTCACCTTCCTGACCAAAGCCAATGTCCTCCTTGACAGTCAAGACACCAGCCTCCGTGTTGTTCTACTCCAGCGATCAATACGATTCACACATATAAGTGGAGCAATTACATAGACATACTCTGGATTGAATGTACGCATAGATCAGCATGCCATAGCAAGCGACTTGAGACAGTGCGTAGAAAACTCGAATGCCAAGGATGTGCCCTAGGATAACGGATGAGGTTCTGAAGTCATACATTCGAATATGGAAACATACAAGGGTCCTCCGTATCAAGAAAGGTCTTGGCACCAATGGCAAGGCTCATTGTGAGCACCATCATCTTCCACGTGCGCGCCATGACGAGCTAAAGGGAGGGGGCGATGATCTGCCACGTACGACGATGTCAATCTTGTAACTAAATCGTCTGGCGAAAGAAAAGAAAACAAAAGAAAAGAATAATGTAGCATCTGGCCTATATTACCAGTAACTTGTCTTTGATGTCATATCGTTACCTGTAGCTAAAAATGAATCGACATTAGACAAAGAGTACTCTACGGTGGGTACAAAATCACATGTATAGCAAGTAGTATTGCCAACGATGCCTATCATCCTCCGCCGACAACCCGAAACAGCATGTGCAGACAATTAAAAGGCAGAGCACTCTGGTGAAAGCTCAAGTCATCGAACTGAAAGATCGTTCATTGCATCTATATCATAGCTCCTACTAGATTGCGCATAATCCAATTATCCATGTCGGCCGGTGTGTGAACGCTCGATGGATCGTATGTACTTTGAACGGGTAATATATTCGCTGCAAGAACCAGTCCAAAACATCAAGGTACCCTCTCTCACAAGCAGTCAGCAGTGGTCTACGTGTATGTACTGAAACCCCTTGCTCGAAGAGCCATCGTGCGAGTTTGAAGGGACCATTTCGGATCGATGCTTCCATGCATTCGTTCTCGTCGTCAATGGTAGAATTCTTAAAGGACCACTTGACCACCTCTAAGCGACCATCCCAACTCGCTTGTCTTGGCCCATCCGATACTACTTCCTCCCCTAGATGAATATGGAGCCAAGAGACAGTCTCTTTATGACCACCGTACGCAGCTCCAGTCCCTCGCTTCGACTATGAATACGGTGCAGTCTCGACTCTGCAGCCATTGCAGAATGTAAAGATGATTGTTCTCTGCTGCGACCTCGATGCCGTTTTTCGTCGGCAAGACATATCCTTTCGAGATCAGCTTCTGCAATAGGTCTGCTTTTCCATCTCTACAGCCTCGTCAATCGCCTTCGTTGAGCACATGTTCACTTTAACCTTTCAAACAGCTTACTCGTCTATAAGAACTGTAAGACGTCAATGTGTCCTTCCGTGACAGGAACATCCATCAAAAATGCCATCACGGAACCTGTTGGCTGTCCACATGCTTGCAAAGTAGCTTTAGTACTTTCAAATGACCGTTGGTAGTTAACTTTGCCAAGGAACTCGCGCTCAAAGGATTGGCACGCTGTGTGTACAGGCACTGGAGGACCTTGTAGTGGCCGGCGAACGAAGCTGCTTCCAAAGTGTGAACAAGGCACCACTCGGTGACAATGTTCTGGATCAAGTACTGTAAGCAGGCCCAGTGTCCATTCCTGGCGGCTGCGAGGCAAATATTTCTCGATGTTGACTTGTAGCCTCTGGCCCCAAGCCACTCGATAATTTCTACCTAATTAGTTGTGGCAGCAGCGGCGTATAGATCCAGCATTTCTTCACGCCAGTCGACATCTTCTCCATACGGAATGACATTGTGTACATACTGGAGCACATCGAGGTGACCAGCTACAGCAGCATTCGCGATAATTTTACTTAATCCCAAGTGCTCATTTAATATCTCCTTTTTCAGGAGGTCAAGATGGCCATACTTGATCATGATATCCTTTGTGTCCATCGTGTACGGATGGCTTGGACCAATGTACTCTCCATGCGGGGCTCTTTCACCATAATATCCTATCGCATTCCGCTTTTCCAGTAATCTGGTTCCTCATTTTGTCTTGACGATATATTCTACGCGACTGCGTTTGCCAATCTCCTGACTGTAGGGCCACTCTAGTGTGTATCTGTGGTTCCATACAATGGCAACTACGATGCACTCATAGCATACATGCCAATGAGGAACGAGCTGTCGGACACACTGGAGCATGTCATTCTTTCCTTCCTCACTGACAACAATTGTGAGCACGCACCATTGATTGTAAAGCGGTGGCTCAGACCGATCTCGCTGCAACTGCTGTACAATATACCAGCACGATAGTTGAGCAGCATTGTTTAGTTCACCCGCTGCCCAGTCAATTGTATAATCCTCTAGCAATTCCGTGACATGTGGAAGTCCTTCCAAACTAACAATGCTACAAGTGAGCACAACGATGGTTGTTAAGTGGTTTACTCGTTCAGTTAGATTGCACATCTTGATAGAGTCGTATGCACCGGGTGAAAGCTAAAGTGAAGAGCGTAGGCAGAGGGTCCAGAAACCACGGCATATATGATTGATAACTCTGATGGAGTGGATGATGTTCATTAGTCAAGATGTTCAAGGTCAGCTGGGTACAAGATGCTACTTCGTCATGTACAACTAGATTGATCGCCATATTCTACGTTTATCTGCTGTAATTTGTAATTATCGATAAGTGGACTTTGTATCGATTTAAAATGCATTCCTCAACTTCCTCGTTCCAAGTGACCATTCCAACAGAATACGCTTTTACAAGTTGTTCTGCTATAATTAGCTCAAAAGAGGTTGATGGATGTGATTGCCTGTATAAAGTATAAGGATAGCATCATGCTTCCGGCCCGTTCGTATATTTGTTGCTACTCTGAACGGATCATATAATCGACAGTCAACTATCGACTCGGATGCCGGTGTATGTAAACTATGTTTATCACCAGGACTGACTTGCATAATGGCTCAATCCATTTCGAAACAAGCATGGAAACCCAGCACAGCAACATGCCAATTCTACATAAAGCAATGGGTCAGACATCGCTGACTGCTCATTTTATACAGCGGCCCATAAATTTGCATTTCATTTGCACTCAGTTATCTACTACACTTCCATCCTTCAGCATTCTGCGCAGTTCAAAAGAGATTTGCACTGCCGTCGGCCGCTCTCTTGGTTCGAAATTCAGACACTTGTCTACGAGATCCCGCATCTCCTGTGGGCAGTCCTCGGAGACACTTGGCTTGATCATGCGACAAGCAACACGATGCAGAAGTGCATAGTCCGGAAGGATTTTGCCTTCTTGGTCCACGGCATCATGTAAAGGCAGCTCGTTCGTATCCAACTCGGTCAAAATAGCTCCAAACGAGTACGAATCGCAAGTGTGGTCATAAGACTCGCCAGCTACCACTTCAGGTGCAAGCCACTACATTACAGAAAAAGTATTCATTAGTAAATAAATTAATAAAAAGGATAAGATTGCGACACATACCCGAGCAGTTCCAACGGCTTGAGTGGTCATGGTATTGTTATCCGACATGAGCCGAGCGGAGCCAAAGTCACTCACTTTCGCAATCATCTCTTCTGATAGCAGAACGTTCCGAGACTTGAGGTCACGATGGACAATCGGTCGTTCGAAAGACTGAACATACACAAGTGCTTCGGCAATATCAATAGCGATGCTAAGCTTTTCCTTGGTCCAATGTCGAGGCACGTTCGGGCGCTGTAGATACTCTCGCAAGTCACCATTCGGCATGTATGTGAATAGCGCTTGGAAGTTCGATCGCATCGTCCACGCCACACCGATGCAGTCGACAATGTTCGCATGCTCGATCCTTGCAACTAGCTTTACTTCATCGACAAACGTTTCAAAAGCCGACGGATCAGCGACATTACGTGCTAATCTTTTTGATGCGTAGTAGTTATCGTAGTACGACACTAACCAGACGACTCCGAACGCGCCAGAGCCGAGGATCTTGATGTCCTGAATATCTGTGTAATTCAATTTTCTCTCCACAAGCTCTCTGTCGCTCCAGATATCATAGACACCGGCGTCATTAGACGGACTTTGGGCGTGAGATAAAGGCTGAAGCTGAGATAAAGACAGATATGGAGCTGAAGGCAGAGGTTGTGCAAGGGGTACAGCGTGAGCTTCTGTTTCGGCCTCTGTCGTCGCTGTCGTCGCTGTCCCTGTTTCAGGAACGCGATTCGCTTCATGTCGTCGGTATGCATCCTCGGCGTATGCTTCGGCCATAGCAGACTTGCGTTGATGCATACACCACATCCACATAGCACCAGCAATGACAGCAAAAATAGCGAGTGGAAGGACGATGGCGAGTACGTTCGGACCATCGGCGCTTTCATGATATAAAGCAGGCGCGTGGCCTCCTTGAGATGATCCGTCCGAATCATCGAACGAGCGCCATGAAGAGTGGCTGTCAAGTCCTGGTAGAGTGAACAATGAATCATCCTTTGATGCCTTCGAGTCGTCAGAAAATGTCCGTGACATGCTACTTGCCTCACTCATTGCAATAGCTGACGCCGCAGCAGTGGTTAGATCAGCAAGTGATGAAGCCTCTGGTATCTGCAACTCTTTAGGTGTAGCAGGTGCAACTGCTTGGAGTACTCGGTGCTCATTCAAATTGCTTGACACGGACCCGTGAGTCGGAAATATTAAGTCGTGCCAGTTTCCTACATATACAAACAGATTAGCTCTTTTATACGCATACACAAGAGGAGTAAAGTCGTATAGCTACCTTCCAATCCTGCCAAGGTTGAAGCATTTCCATTGCCAGCGTCTTCTTGACACAAGTGCTCGAAGGCGTGATAGAGTTCCTTTAAATTAACGTATCCGAATGATTCGGAAGGAAAAGCGCATTCTGGGAGTCCTTTATATAGTGTCTGGTAAATTTCAACGCATGAGTCCGTGCAGTCATAGGCTAAGGTTTCCATGTCCACGCATTCAGTGTTCGATTGGAATTTGTTTACTTCTGCTTGCATTTCGGTCAATTTATTCCCCTCTTCCTCTGTACATTTTTCACTTTGCACGATTTGTCGGAAATGCGTGCTGATGAGCATCATGAGGAGGATGGTTGGTCGATACATGAGGCTATAGTCTTCCAATGTGCTGATGTGAGTACTCAGGAGAAATTGAAAGTGTGCGCTATGTGAAACACTAACGAGAGACCACAAATCTGACAGTCGAAATGTGGCGGTCACACTGGAGATATTCACAAGAATTGTTACAACCGTACGTATATATCTTGATTTCCACCAATCTCTGTACTGGGAGTAAAATCCATCTCTTGTATCCACTCATTTCCTCTCAGCTGTCTTCGTCGGCTCGCCGAAGGAAATGCATGATGCCACAAATTTTGCAGCGGTTTCCTTTTGATACTTGAACTCATTGAGACTTTTCCGCAATGTATGGCGGGACAATAAAGAAATGTACACATATAAAGGGATACCAGTATCAACTCTTGAATTACCTTTGCGTAAATGGAGACTAGGAAGCGATGTAGTAGCACATAATGAAGCGAGCGGGGCCATTGACTAGCACCTTGCCCTATGCACAGACGCTACGAAAATTTGTGGCTGTGAGGAGTGCCCTGCTCAGCGTAAAAGCTACGCTTCGTGTTGAATTGCTGCGAGATAAAGACCTTTTAGAGCATATAGAAACCTTCACCGTCAAGCTAGCTGCATTATACTTCATTCTTACCGACGATTGCATTTAATTATGCATTAATCTACTTGTGAGTATGTGTGTGGAAATACACGAGGGATCTAGTAACCAAATTTTAGATCAGGAAAGTTGCTCGTAGCATTTCAATTTTACCAGTTGGCTGTTAGCGATAGATAGTACAAGTCATCGGAGCTTTGGACTGTCTGCCAAACTGTCGATCGCATGCTTTGAAAATATCCTTGTAGCCATACAAGGCATCTGGGGAATTCAATTTGCCATGACAATTTACTGCTTTTACCTTCGTCCTCTACCAGCATATCCCGTCAGCTAGCTTCGGCCCACTACTTTCATGATAACTCGAAGCTACTTGCTCTTGCGGTTTTGGCTATCATAATACTTCAATGGTGTGTTTTAAATGAAGACCCGCGATTTCGTACTATATGCCAAAGCATGCCAAAGCTGAGTCGTCCGGTTCTCCCTAGTCGATTATCATTGACAGTTGTCACCTTCCTTACTCTGCCATCCTCTATCCTGTGTCTCTCATGGAAATTCAAGGTTACCACAAATCGTCTTATAAGCTTACATTTCTAGTGCCGATCTTTTGACCTTCCAATCCCAACAGTTTCGTGTTAATTTACCTGAAGAATCGGAAATCGCACACACACGATCGCCGAATGAAGTGCTTGTCGTTCAAAAAACTTTGATGTGTAGTGTGAGAGAGATAATGCTTTATATGGGTCTGATGAAAATCAAACAGATTAACAAACAAATGAAACTTGTAGTCATGAATGAGACTATATCGACAAAGCCATCAAGCGAGAGCGACAAAAAAGACTTGAGAGCAAACATCGTGGTGCATACAGCGACAAAGCTCTCAATTCCCAACACGAGTCTCGTCTGTCATGCATTGACCACAACTACGATCGACTCGAAGCAAAGCTGACAGGTGAATCACCCAGGAAGCTTTGGGATACTATTTGCCAAAGAAAATCATGCATTTAACCGACTACATACCAACAGCATTGCTACCAACAAAACCGCTAATGAGCACTACCTTATCTTGAATCCTCCTCCAGTACCGTTCTAATGCATGGAAGCCACATTGAGCCTTTCAGTCGAAATCAAATAGTATAAGCCCCACAAGTAAGCAACAGGGCAAGTCTCATATAGTAGTCTCTTCAAAATAATAAAACATTCTTTATGCATTATGATGTTTTATTTGCATGCTTTTTTAAAGTCTATATTCTGCATGCAATCGATCTGTACATGTCAAGTATGCATTGTATTCATCTCACCTGTCGTGGTCTGTATCGTATTGAACTACATTGTCTACACAAGGTCGTCCTTGGCTTCGGCGTTCGTTGTTGTTACACTATCCGTATCCTCCTCTTCTTCTTCCGCTTTCTCCTCCTTCTGCTCTTCCTCTGCTAGTTTCAAAAGGTGCTGTCGAGTCAAGTACCCCATGACTGCCAGTAACGACAGAGCGCTGACAGCTCCCACCATGAGCACGACAATCTCCGTCGTATGATCTCGTCCGCCTTCCGATAGCAATACTGTCAAATGTTGCGCAGCGTGTCCAGAGTACACCCAAATGGAGCTATACACGAGTCCGGTGACAAGTGCAGCAAAGAAAAAGACAAAGAACGAAACATCTAGGACACTCAGTCCGTAGTTTTTAATGGCAATGGGGAAAAAAGCCACGCGTGTGAGGCATACGACCAGAATCTGTCTGCGTCGAACGGCGTGTTGGAGAGCTTTCAGGACAGGATGACCTTGCGTCAAGTACGCTGCGACTCGATCTCGACAGGCATACCGGCCAATAAAGAACGAAATGAGTGACCCGCTCAGCTTGCCGACAGTCGTTAAGATCAGTCCGAGCCAAAAGCCAAACATGTACCCAGCCAAGACCTCGAAAAGCGTCGAGGGAAAGCTGATTAGGGAATACATTAGACAAGTCGTTTGGATCGTAGCAAGAGATCGTACCAGAGGATGATCGAGAGTGTGAATGTACTCGTGAAGATCGTCGAGCCTGCGACTTTATGTTCCTATCCGTAACCGTTAGGTATAGGACGTGTAGGTAAGTAGATCAATAAATACCTTGAGCCATGTGATCACGTTGTAAAAGTCGTCACTTTTGACGAAATGGCTGATCAGAGCTACGGAAGCTGCGATGGTAGTTACAACAATAACGCCAACGATTGCTCGTTTCATGCTGCAAAGACCTCTCGTGCCGTTCATGGCATTTAGCTCTGGCAAATCATTGCCTATTGGCTGTTTGGCACTGTACAGAGCGGGTTCTGACTCCAGATGGGCGACCTCAGCTGCCGTGCCCGTGGGGGACGTGACCACTGGAGAATACTGCCGCAGCATCCGGAGGAGCGGGCTATCCGAGTCGCGATTCGGACGTTTCTGTTCGCGTCCAAGTGGGAACGCAAAGTGAGCTCGCATGTGGGACGGCGCAGTGATTTTTTCCTTCGATTTGCTGTACGTACCGCCTCTTTTTCTGTTAGAAACGACATAGAGCGGCAAAAAGTAGCGAAATGGCCAATGAAAGTAGCGGGTAAATTTGAAAGGCTTTGGTTTTGTTTGCTGCTGTAAAACACGAATCGTAGCATTGAATAGTACGAGTATCGCTGCATGGGGAGGATACGCGTCATGGAGCTTGTGGTAGGTCGGTTGTGGTCCGAAACTTTCAATAGTTCGACGGTTTTGTAAAATCAAATTAATATTCAACGAAATGCGCTGGTGGTGGATGATGCAGTGCAGAGCTTCATGTCGGTTGCGTGTACCTTGCAAGGACACGTCAGAGCTACACAATAGTGCTTTATCACGGGATGGCCAATTCTAAAGCTAAATTATCTTCGAGAGTTTCTATCGAAAAGAAATGCAAAAGGATGAATTGTCCGATCACTACTTGAAATAAAGCGTCGAAGAGCACAGTCTTGTTCATAGTCCAATTTTCTTTTCAGTATCTTTAACGCAGGTGCCTGAAAGAGCAATTCAGGTCATCACAATCTTGTTCTACAGCGTACTCAGTGACGTGTCCGAGTTTCCACTCATCCCAGTCCTTTTTTGCCTTTGAAGCTTGAAGTCAAGTACCGACGTCGACTTGTTTGATCTTGCCTTTCGATACACTCAAAACTACGACACGGTAGCCCAAGCTCGTCGA
>JAADVB010000403.1:0-12880 GCA_023334545.1 Salisapilia sapeloensis
ACTTGGCAGCTAGTTTGCTAGATAGTCCGATGCAGTCAAAGTCTCCATTCCAAGACACGTAGACGCCTTCGTTCCGTCCGTTTAGCATGAAGAACACGCTCGAGTCGTCTTTCGGAGGAGACGCCATGGCATCCTTCACATAGATGAAACCGTCTTTAGACAGCACTTCCGGCGTGAAGTCAGCCTCGCACTTGAGCTCACTGACAAAGTGTCGTGAAGGCATTTTAACCATATCCGTGGCATATTTATTCGGTAGCTTGTCTTCTTCTCCAGAAAGAACACGTTGCATCCATTGCTTACCAGTGACTATGATTTCGTTGTCACTGTCGCTCGTGTAGATCCCGCCGGCAATGGCGATGATGACCATGAGTAATGAGATCATGACCCAAATGCCATTCCCACGGCCTCCATCCTGCTGCACTTTCTCCACTTGCTTTTCTTTCTTGGGTGATTTCTTTTCCTCCCCCATTGCACTCCACTTGGACAACTAGTATACTGGCGCAAGCAGCGGATGGAAGGTTAGACAGCGTCGGATCCGTTTCTATAGCGTAGCTAGTCAGCACTTCACCTAGATACTGATTGGTATAAAATGCTTTGGATACATGGCACGGAGCCAATCTAAATGCAGATCTTTCTTTTGTCTTGTTTTTATTTTCTCAGCCAGATAGTTGTTCAAGGAGACCTTGGCGGATGAGCTGCTCGACATCTACGCGTCGAAGGTAGTGCGTTGAGTCCTTGGACAAGTGGACTGCCCCGTTTTCGGTCATGACTTCGCCGCAGTCTTGTAGCACACGCACTTGAACGTACAGCTCTTTCGGAGGCTGCGAATCCTATTGGACAAAATGGGTTAGTAGTGTAGACGGACATGGAAGCAAGATACACTTTACAGCAGAGAGGTCGAGGTCGAAACTCGACATGTAGTCGGTCAGTATTTGATCGTACGAATGGAAAAATTGGGTTTCTCGCTGGCAGAGACTGTATATAGCAGTAAATAGGTATGATTCAGTTCATATGAAGATGTCAAGTCCTACTTTTGTGCCAGTGCAGATGGAATGACCGTTCCTGTCTCCCATCGTAGCTCTTTGACTTTTTCCAATCGTTCATATCTGCTCAGTGCAAGCGGATTAGTTGTACATTTATTGCAAGCTAGACTAATAATTCTTTACAAATAGGCGAGAATGCATCGCTTGTTGCGTAAGAGGCACTGATGGCTGATAATCAGTCCACAATGAGCCGACGGTTGCTGCTCAATTTCTTCTCCATGCACTCTACAGCCGACGCATGTCTTTAGCATCGATGCCACGCCTTATCAAAGATTTCACATTACCTCAGTTTTTCCACAATTTGCTCATGCAACCCGCCGATCTCGTCCACCAACTCGCGAATAAGCTCTTCCTGCGTATTCATACCACATTTTCAATGTTTAGACATTAAACTGCACTGATATCCACCAAGGAAGTATACAACATACATTGTAAGGTGGTAGCCATTCGCTACGCTGCAGTTCTCGCAGCAGCTCCTTGCCTTTGGCGCCTAGCTGAGCCATCCTAGCTTTAGGTCTAGTTTTGGCAGCTTCTAGTCAAAGCGAATGACTTGACTTTTGTATAGTACGGGCAGCGAAAGTGTCCTCTTAAGTCAGTCCATTCTCCACATCTACTTGTATGATTAGTATACGTTCTACAGTACGAGTACCACCACTTAGTCATCCGAAGTCTAATGACATCAGTGTTGGTCACGTAGAAGTCAAACAGTATATCGTACAGTACATTCAGATAGAAACTACCACTATGTGTATCTCGAGTACAACCTGCATGGCATCTACCTTGCACGACCAAGATGAGCTTTTTTAAAAAGAACCATTCACATTCGACTACGTTTTTCACCGCAGACTTTTTTTTTGATTTCAACTACAAAGAGCAAGAAAAACTATTTCGACACTGGCTCCGCTTCCTCCTCCTCGTCTCTCCCCAAACCGTCCAACTTACTCGCCATGGTCGACTCCATCCGTTCCAATTGCTTCGCCATATCATCAATCTGCTTCGAGTGATTCGTTATAGTGCTCACCATCTGCCCTTGTTGGTTCTTTAGCTGCTCTTGTGTATTCGTCGTCTGGGACAAGAGTTGCATCAGTTGACTCTCCATCCCAGCGTCCGTGGATGCGTTCTCGTCCTTCTTCATCTCCTGACTCGACTGTGACATCATCGACGATGAAGAGGCAGAAGACTGCGTCCGCTGCATATTCGGAGGTCTAGTCGGAGCAGGAGCTCTAGGCGCAGGCCCAGTCGGTCTTGACGCAGGTCCGTTCGGCGCCTGCTTTGCCCCTCCCTTTCCATTGCTAGAAAAGGATGCAGACGTGTGCGGGCGTGACCTAGCCTTGTCTGAAGATGACGCGTCAGGTTTAGAAGCTGCAAGGTCCTCTAATTTCTTCTGCAGCCCTTTCACGACGCTCTGGAGCTGTGAAATGACATCCACGCACGCGAACTTGGAGCTCGTGTCGAATACTTCGATCGCACCGACCACGTGCCCGTTCTTAAGCGTGAGCGGGATGCCGGCGTAGAAACACGCCTGGAGCGTATCTCGACGCCAGGGGTTTCCAGCAAACCGGATGTCCGCAGACAAGTCACTGCAGACCAACGGGACACCACTACGCGCGACGTGCGCGGCGATACTCCGTTCTTTCGCCACACTTTCGACGTTCGTCAGTCCGTGCTGACCAATGATGTCGTAGTTGTCTGCTCCGAGGATGCCGACAATGCACGTGCCACAGGAGGTGGCAATAGCCGCCATCGACGCGAAGCGGACGAAAGAGTTAGTCGCTTTCGAGTCCTTCTTAATCGCCTCTTGGAGCGCAGCCACCGACGTCATGCGTTCCTCTTCATTGTCCAGCTTGGCAGCTGAGATGTACCGGTCTGGACTCTTTCGCTTGCCTTGTTGAATGGCGTACGGGATCTCGAAAAAGTCACGAACGGGAGCACACGCCTCGTTCATGCAGAGGGGACAGTCTCCTGGCGCTGGGTTCGGTGCCGACGACGATCCGAACGAGTCTCGACGTGACGGTGTCGTCGAGTGGGAAGAAGATGCTGCGCTGTCTTTACGGGCGCTGCGTTGGCTGGATCCGATTGCGGAAGACACCTTCGATTCGTACGTAAGGTTCGGGACCGAGGACGAGGAGCTCGAGTGGTGCGACGTTAGGCGGTCGCTACTCGTGGGGCTAATGCTCGCGCTTCCACCGAGATTAGAAGAACCTTCGATGTCGTCGTTCTGTATGACGTCCGAGGCCATGGAATCGAGCTTGCACGAGACGCACATGCGTACGGTGATGGTGCCTTCGTACGGCGCATCGACTTTTCGAGAGATACTGCAGTTGGAGCAGACGACGGAGCTGCAGCTTCGGCACTGGTAACGGCGGCGTAAGGGGTTAAATGACTTGCCGCACACGGTGCATCGGCGTGTGGAAGACTTGCTGACGTTCCCGTTGGACCGGGCAGTGGCGCTCTTAGACGCTTCATCTCGCACGGCACCTGACTCACGGAAGGACATATTGCTCGAGGACCGTGAGGAAGCACTGCGTTCCGAGCTGCTCTGGTTATAGATGTATTGACGCGGCATGCAGGACAAATGGCGCTGATGAGGGCGATAGGACGAGTGGCGATTTGGCGGTTAGCGACACAATGCGACGATCATCCGGCGGCCCAGAAATGCTTTCGCTAGGATGTCACTTTATCTGTACTCGAGTAAGGCGTGAGGTATAGCCCGTGACGAGCTTATAATGGGACAAGTGTTCGGTTGTCAGCTGGCTGCCGTTTCCTTTGATTGCGGATATTTGAAGTCAGTGGAAGATCGGGCACATACAAGACCAAGTGACAAGCACCTGTCAAGTCGAATAAGGCACCACGTGCAGCACCGTTAGTTGTGCCTGGCTCGACACTGCGCTGACAACTTCAACGCAACTACAACGTAAGATCCGACCACACGTATACAAATCCATTCCTTATTCCATGTTCCTGTCTTGAGTTCAGCCGTCGAGCTTACTGGCGAGTGCTGATTCCATTCGTTCCAGTTGCTTCGCCAAATCGCTAATCTGTTTCGAGTGGCTACTGATGCTGCTCATCATCGTTCCTTGCTGGTTCTTCAACTGCTCTTGCGTATTGCTCGTCTGAGATAACAGGTCCATCAGTCGGTCCTCCATCTGCGTTTCAGAAGCATTCGCCGGCTCCTTCTTCACTTCCTCCTTCGCTTTCGGCACACTCATATTCTCCAGCTCGTTCGCTCTCGCCAAGAACCCTTCAAACTTCTTGTGCAGACCCTTGAGCACGCTCTGCATCTGATCCATCACGTGAGAGCACTCGTTTCCGGCGTTCGTATCAAACACCTCCAATGCTCCCACTGTATGCCCGTTCGACAAGGTGATCGGGACACCGACGTAGAAAGTCGAGTCCTTTAGATATGTCTTCCGCCACTCGTTTCCAGAAAAGCGAACGTCCGCCGGTAAGTCACTGCAGGCCAACGGATGTCCGTACCGGCACGTGTGCGTCGCAACTGCCTGTTCTCGCGGGACATTGTCCAGTCCGACACTTCCGTAGACACTAATGAGCACATACTCGTCTGACGTGAGCAGTCCAATCAGAGCAATTGGACATTGCGTCGCTAATGCTGCCATCGAACTCATCTGCGGTAAGACGTAGCTCGCTGTCGGAGACACAGCCAGGCCACGTTCAATGATCCGCACCGTCTGCAGTCGCTCCGTCTCGTTATCCAGCTCGACGGCAGCTAAGCATCCTCTCGCAGCATTCGAGGGTCTGTAGACCGGGTACGGGATTCTCGAGATGTCTGCAACAGGATCGCACACGTCACACGTATACAGCTCTCGCAGTCGAGACTCCATCTGCTCCGTCGGTTCATGCGCTTGTGCTTGTGGTAACACCACGTCAGCACTTGGGGCGACATCCGCAGGTGCGAATTGAGGATTCTTATACGGTCCAGGCGCATTCGTAAGTTCATTCGCGCGAGATAAAAAGCCTTCAAACTTCTTGTGCAGACCTCGGACGACAGCTTGGGAGTGTGCAATGATGTTGACGCACTCGAGACGGACGCTCGTGTCCATGATCTCGAGTGCTCCGACAGTATGTCCATTCGAGAGGGTGATGGGAATGCCGATGTAGAAGCAGCTTTTGAGCGTACTCCGTCGTCGCGGGTTCCCAGCGAATCGAATGTCCGAGGACAAATCGCTACATACGAGTGGTCGTCCGTAGCGACAGGCATGAGCTCCGAGCGACTGTTCTCGAGGAATGTGCATCGGAGACTGGACACCAAACTCGCTGATTAAAATGTACTCGTCGTCCGTCAAGAGTCCGATGACGACCATAGGACACCGTGTTGCTATAGAAGCAATCGACGTCAGCTGCGGCAATACGTAGTTGGCGGTCGAGGAGTGCGCGAGTCCGTTCTGGATGATCCGAACTGACTTCATGCGTTCGGCTTCATTGTCCAGTTTAGCTGCAGCCACGTACTGGACGTTGCCGGAAGCATCCTGTGAGACTTCAGCAACGTCGTACGGAATGTCCTCAACTTCTTCCACTGGCGAACATGCTTCTCCGTTGCACAGCTGACAGACGTTGGTCATGTCCTTGTGTTTAGATTGTCCTGATGAAGCGTTTGCACTGCGACTGCCGTTACGAGAGATCGGAGACGCGTTCGGACGTGTCTGAGACGTCATCCGACGTTCCGACGAGACGTTACTCGACCGACTCGCTTCACTCGGATTGCTTTGGGAACCTATGATCGAAGGTGCGTAGCCTTCGAACGAGTCTTCTAGAGACGCCGCATACGTGTCTCCGCTCGTGTTATTCGCAAGCTTGCAGCCGATACATAGACGTACGTTCGGAGCACTTTCATCCACTGCGTCCGATGTGCGTGCAACGCAACAGGCGCTGCAGATGATCGTCTGACAGACACGACAAAAGTATCGACGACGTAGCGGGTTAAAGCTCTTGCCACACACTGTGCATAATTTTGCTTTCTTCATAGCGTGCTTGTGTTCAGAGCTCATGTTATTACGATCGCGTGGCGGGTGACCTGGTACTGGTGGCTGTCGGTCTTGTGAATGCACCGACACGTAGGTAGACGAGTGGTTCGTCGCAGAGCTTCGAAATTCGGAAGCAGAGTCATGAGAACTGTTTTGACTCGCCTGGAGTCTTCGACTTGCATTTCCACCGCTGCTGGAAGATGAAAAGCCGTCTTTATCAAAGTACTTCCAGAATTTGCGTGAATCCATAAACTTTTGAAAGTGCTCGACTTGGTACTTGCTATCGTCATCTTCTAGCTCTGTGACAATGTACGGCTCGACAGAATCGACAAAGTCCTTGTCCCACGTGACGTGATGCAAGACGTTCATGGACAGCAGCCGACGACCGATGAGTACGGCATGCGCACGATCCGTCGCCATGTCATCTCGTACCAAGAAGCTAACGATGTTCTCACCGGACGCTGATCGAATGGATAAGTCGCTACGAATGCGCAGTGCCGTTAATGGCAGTGCGTCTTTCAAGTGGCTAATGACAGGTTCTAGATCCCACACGCCGTAGTTCAGGTCAAGTCCGACGGAGCTGAGTAGATGGATGTTCGTGCCGATTGCAAGCACCCACAAGTCGCGGTCTTTACGTGATTTTGTACGGAACGAGATCTCGGCTTCCGGTAGGACGCCTCCAAGACACCGAATGTCGAATCGGCGCGTGAATTTGGTCGCAGCGTCGACGTCGTCCAGGTCGGTCACGTTGACACCAGGCCCGAGCTCGATGGCTGCAAGACGCGATGCGTCCCGTTCACGTTTGTACATGGCAATCCATCGGCCTTCAAGTCGAACGTAGAGTTCAGACCATGAGGAAAAGGTTCCTCCTTTGAAGCGCACTTCAATCGGTCCGCTCATCATTTGCAGTTTATCGCCATACCGGTTCGACATGCCTGGTTGGTCGTTGCGGACGTATGCTGCCGGGGACATTTTTAATCAAACGGAACGGTCCTGGCTAGATGTTGGTAGTTTAATGATAAAGTCAGGCCAATGCAAGTGCGAATTAGTTCGCAATGTGCGTTGTTGAGTATTCGTTGCTTGGCTTGTCAAGATGAGGCAAAGCGGCAAGCAGCTTACTTTGCTTGGGATAGAGGTCGAGACCGAAAAGGGGATCAGGTCGAGTGAGGCGTTCCTTGTGCTCACTCGAATGCGATACTGATATTCACGTCCGAGCACGCACCCGGAAAGAAGGACGAAGGGGAAGGTCAGTTGGAAGAAACTGCTGACGTTTTCGAATAAAAACCACTGGCCTTGCTCTCTCGCTCTCTCTTCCTATATCGAGCTACTGATACCCTCGTTTCTTCTACCAAACAACTAAAACTTGACGGAAAGATATAGGTATGCGCAACGCCACGACCATCCATAATGCGCACTTGCTACGAGAAGAGTTCGAATGAACGCCACAGTACGGCATGCCGATTTGGTAGAAAGTTGTAGCATGCACAGTACAGAAAAAACCGCTTGAAGACCTCTATATCTTATTCCATCAATCAGTAGCATTCAAGTAAACATTTTGCGCGGCGGTAACGCCATGAAGCCTTCGTCTCCTCCACCAGACCAGATTAGACACTCCAGATGACTCGGCCAGGTGCAGAGCTAATGCTGGAAGCGCACAATGGTAGCGCTGCCCTGACCGCGAGCCTGGCTCATAAATCTTTTCGAGCAATTGTAAAAGGCTCGATGGAAATGCTAGCTAACGACGCATGCTCAACGTAGACGGGAGTAGAGACTGTTGTAGGACGCAAGGAGGATATGAGGAGCCCACGTGTCCAAACGTATATTGTGCATCCACTATCGATGGGTGAAAGCTGTTTGCCACGAATGGGAGAGGTCATATCAATCAAGTGAACAACTCAAGTGGACGCAAATGTACCTACCTGGCTGGTGCATGTTGAGTAAGGTTTGCCTTTCCGACCACCATGCATTCCATTTCGTAGTCACGTTCGTAAGCGAGTCGATGGACTGTAGAGTCGCAAACATTCATGTGGCCCCCTATGATCGGTAAAAGCAGAAAGTATGACTTCCTTCACGCTTGAATGGACAGGGTGTTTAATAAGTTAAACCGTAAATGAAGTTGTCATCGCGTTGTATTTGGGATGGAGCAAAGCAACACGTTTTCCTGCGCTTGTGGCGATCGCGTCACTACATGTGGTAACCTTGTCAATCGATTTCACGCTCGTCACCTTCGCAAAGAAAAATTTTCGACCGATATGAAAGAAAAGTACGGATAAAAGTATCCTCATCTCCGTCACTATCCTTCTCTTGTTCGAATGCTCGACGATATACTCCATATCTGAGCATGGTGGTATGTCGCCAGAACGCTGGCATATGAGTATTTCCACAAAAATGAGTATCTTTCTAACTGATATTGTGAGCTACGGTACTTCAAACCTCGATGCCAACCAACAATTCATCAATACGACCCAGGCCATTGCTCAATACTCTCAGCTTCTACAAGCTATCATGAGCCATGACAATGCCGTGCAAGTGGCCCTGGCTCGCAACCTTCTATCATCCATGCTGTCGTTCGGTGTGGTGAAAGACGTCGATTCTCCACTCGATGCGCAGCTCGAGACGCTCGAGCAAATGTGTCGCCAGCATAACATCTTTGGCGTTATTACGGACGGCAAAGCCTTGTCAAAATTCCACACGAGACTGTATGAACTCATTGACGGTGACGCCAAGAGCTGTGAAGCTGGTTATCGTCTATGGAAAGTCGTGCTGGAGCAAAGTCCACTATCATCATTAGAACACCAGTGCTCTACCTTGTTTCCTCGTATTACCACTGCCATTAAGCAGCTCTTTGATAAGCAGCACTACGCTGCTGCGGCACGTGCATGTGAAGCAGCTCGTGAGCTAGTGCGCTGTGGAAGCAGCGTCTCATCTGATGTCAAGCGAGACTTGTCTGAGATACTGAACAAACTCCAGCCCGTGCTACTTTCTAGACTTCAATCAGTTGCGAAAGATGATGCCGGAGGGTGGAAGGTATCTCTCCAGCCTGCAGAGCTGGACTTTTGGCTCCAAGCGCTTTCCATTTTCTCCGTCTTGCTTGAAGCAATGCCAACGACCGTCCGGTCGTACGCGACCAAGCTCGAAAATGCTTTGGCCTATGCCTTCTACTCGACAGATTCAAATGTCCAAAACTCAGATATTCCATCCAATGTCCTCATCAACTTGTGTCGAGCAGCGTCAAAGCCGACGGAAGCGTGGAAACAAACCGCTGATAAGACCATCGCGAGCTTACACCAGCAGCTGAACATCTTTGCTGGTACCCAAGGAGATGACCAAAAGGGTCGGCCCAAGCCTTGGGTTAAGGATGCCGAGCTAGATCGTTCCGACGCACCAATCTACTCTCGCGCACAGTCTTCCATCATTCGCTTCCAGACGGCAGCCTCCCTCTTATCCAACATGATGCACAGCCAAGCTGTGAGTGAACGCGAAGTGCAGATCTTTTTACCGGACATCATCGCTTTTACTCGTCGCGCATTCGTGATGAACGTACGGGAGATCGGGAAGCAGACGGGTGTGTCAGACGATGGTGTTCGACTTCCCATTAGCATCGTCTACGGCGTCGTCCCGCAGATCCAGCAGTCTGGACTACAGCTCTTGTCTTCCTGTATCGATCGTCTAGGCCTATGTGCGCTTCGTAAAGCCAGCCACATCCGTCGTACACTCCAGCTCGCGAGTGAAAACGTCACGGACGAAAGTGTTGTTGCTTTCTACGACACCATCACTACGTGCGTACAGCGCATGGGTGCTAGCAGTATCGATCGCTTCGGCGTGTCTCTACTCGATGACATCGTCCAGTCCATCAAGCACACGCTTAATGCTTCCGTACAAGCCCCTCAGGCTACGAATGCAGACAAGAGTGGTGCACAAAAAGGAAAGAAGCGAAAGCGTCAACCAGACGTGGCTCAACTTTCATTGCAGCATCAGTCCAAAGCCACATTCATGTCGAAACAACTGCAAAGTCATGTCAGTAAGAGCGTATATGCAGGTTTATACGCATTGGCAACGTGTCGGAGTGTGTATGGCTGCTTACTCTCGACGGCATCTCGCAAAGCTATTGAGGAAGTACTCTTCATGTGTATTCAAAACGAACACGTTGGCCGTGACGCCACGTCCATTGCACTCTTGTCCGACGTCGTGACTGCTGACGGCAATGGCGTCCACGGCTCCAACCTGTTGCAGGCAGTGCAGCACTGGAAGCAACAGAGCCAGCGCCCTGCCAAGTCTTCTGATAAGTCGTTAATGCCGTTGCTGTCTCTTTCGGTCGGAGAAGCGCTCCTGCATCCTCGATCGATGCCGATGTACATTGCTGACCCGAGCGACGTATCGGGTGTCGATGTTGGGATGGAAGACGGATATGGTGGTGTTATTGGGTCGAGGAAGAGCACAAAGAGCTCTTCCATGAAAGGAGTGAAAGGTGCAAATGATTGGGACGCAGCGGAACAAGTACAAGAAGCGAAGGATGAGGTAGAGGCGCCAGAGGAAGAGGTTGTGCAAGAAGAGGTTATGGAAGAGGAGGTTGTGGACGATGATGATGAAGATGAAAGACCTCCTGTCGAAAAGATAGATGTAGAGAAAAAGGTGACAACAGTTGTGCAAGATCAAGAGCCAAAGACGCAAACGGAGAGCGTGACTGCCGCCGTAGCAAAAGAGGAAGAGGACGAGTTCCCTGATATCGTCATGGACGACGCAGATGAATAAATGCACTTCTATCGACTTATAGTTTGGACGTGTTCACTAGCTTTGCATACTCTCCATCACTATCGTACTCGTCTCCTGATAAGAACCCAGTGATCTCGTCTTCCTCCATGTCTCTTCGATGAGATGACTTGTGCTGAACGAGTAATGTGACACCAGCAGCGATGGATAGCAAAGCCAAGGGATAGACAATGTACTCTCTCCTAGAGTACGCTTGGTCCGTGTCGTAGAAGACAGCTCCACCCACGACACTAAAAGTAATCCAGACAGCTTGGAAGACTGGGAACACTGTCATGATGTCTCCAAGTGACGTCGCGAGATTGAGGAAGTGGGTTTGAATAAGAATCGAGATGAGCATGCCGCCGATGAAGACATACGTGAGCTTATACTTGAACTGGTTGTCGCCTTCAATTGACAGTGCGATCATGATTGCCGAGCACTTAGCCAACAAGACGGAGATCGCTCCGACGATACCAGAGCTAATGGCATAATAGTACGGAACTCGATTCGGCACCTCGTCTTCCTTCACCCCGGAAGAATATCGTCGCATTGCGTGATACTTGAAGGACTCAGCAGCTGCTTCACTAGTGTCAGAGATGTCGCTGGAGGATTCTCTACTACTAGTCGGCTGGAGTAGCTTCTCTTCCATGGACAAGAGTCGATTCTCCAAGTCCGTTAGTCGCAGATCAAACTGTTTCATCTGCTGCTTTTGCTTCTTGTTGGACAAGGACATTTGATTCTTGAGTTTATTCGCGAGAGATCCTTTGATTGTAGCAAGCATACTGAGTGTGCACACTCCGACGATTGAAATGTAGACGAGAAATTCCTTTCGGAGAAACCGCTGCTCAAGCTCTGGGAGTGGGTAGTCTACATTCGGCTTTGATACATAGGCGATGAGGACTACGCCAACGAGTACGAAGAATACGCCGCCCAAGTCGGTCTATCACTAGCATAAATATACGTGCACAAGGAGAGGGAAAGTAGGGAGTACCAATCGTGGAGCTTCGTGGTTCATCCAGTATGCTGTTGCTACGTTGGATATGAGGGTCGTTCCGCCTCCGAGGGCGGCTACAAGAGACTGTGTCGCGAATCCGAAAGCGGAGAAGTCCCCGATGCTGCCAACGACGACAAGTGTGAGGCCAAACCACCACAACGGGCGTTGGACATAAGGCCTCTGCAGTCGTCGAGGTGCTCGTGCTTCCGTCACGTGAGAATACTTTTGGATGTTGACACCCAGGTTCGATATGATAGATGCAACGACCGCGAGTACTCCGCCCACGACCTCCAACTTCGTCATGTTAAATGACCGTCAATTCTTCCGTTATAAGATTTATGTGTCTATCTTTTCGATTTGAAGTCCTGAGTCAGTCTCTTGTCCCGCGTATCCGCTCGGATTCAGTTAGCATCTTCGTACTCACTTGGCAGGTGAATAGCTACTTGGAAGGATGGAGATACTTATATAAAGAGGACGGGAGCTAAAGTAGAGGCTGGCAATATTGCATCGTCTACCGTGATGTGGTAGATCGCGAACGTGTACTATTCGCGCTAGTGACTGCAGTGGTGGATACTGTTTGGCCGCAAGCTACTTGTGCAGTAAAAATGGACTATCACAGGAAGTAGATGATAAAGAACTCATGAAGAAACTAGAGGCTGAAGTGTCAGTAGAGTTGGGCAAAAGCAATGCAATAGATCTAGCGACTACCGGGTAGTGTTGGGATCAGCGATATCAAGTGTGAGGTTGACTTCACGCCGGAAGTGCTGTCTAAAAATGGATTCGTCCACGTCAAGGATGCCATGGCGTCTCCTCCGAAAGATGACTCGAGCGTGTTCTTCATGCTAAACGGACGGAACGAAGGCATCTACGTGTCTTGGAATGGAGACTTTGACTGCATCGGACTATCTAGCAAACTAGCTGCCAAGTGGCTCGGTGCGGACCAGGATGTGATGGCGAACGGCGTTCGGCTGTACTCTCAGATGGGTCATCCTATTCGAAGTGCAGAAGATCTGGTATCGTCAAAGCGTTTGGTGCATATCCTATTAGACTTCCAGTTGTGGCAGTGGCCTGGCATCGAGAAGGGTTACAAGTACCATTTGGAGGACGGCGTG
>JAADVB010000404.1:0-12837 GCA_023334545.1 Salisapilia sapeloensis
ATCCCAAATAGTCTAGGCGGTTAGGATACGTGGCTTTCACCCACGCGACCCGGGTTCGAGTCCCGGTTTGGGAACTATCTTTTTTGCTTCCTCTTGTGCCTTATGACACAAACGATCTAATGCCTCGTACTCGTCTACTTTTATTCACATTTATATATTAACCTGCATATATACTTCATTTCACGTGTAATAGCCCATCAAAATCGCCGAGGAAGGAAAGGACCCAAGTCAATTTATATTGGATCGATCGGCGATATCTGACAAAGCAAACATTTGATCTTCACAATTTATTGGCAATCTACTGAAGCTCCTACAACGCACGCTGTCAACTGCGTGGAGCAAGGTGTTCAACTGATTTGCTCCATCATTGACCACTTGGAATTAAGTGAAAATGAGCCTAGACATCCAAGAAACTACCATTGAGCCCGTTTGAGTGTCGGCCCGCAGAGTCTGCAGCTTGGGCCATCATACTGTAGTATAAAGAGCACAGTAAAGATCTTTCGGACTGGTAGACCTTATGTGAATCTGATAAACTATAGGTGATCTTTCTGCTTATGCAAACTTGTCTACTAGATCAAAAGCGTGCTCATGTCTTCTACGTCATTCAAAATGGAAACCGGACTCTTTATAAAAACACATTATATTCGTACTTGAAAAGCTGTTTCAAATTGACGCCTATCACCGATATAATGTTAAAGGTCTTTGATAGCGTATCTATCGGGTCATGTAAACAAGAAGCTAGCTACCATTAATGCCTGAAGGAAGTGATTGAAATAAATTCAAATAAATTTTAAATTATTTCATGCCTATTTAATCTTAAACAAACGCGCCTTAGAATGTGTAGACCCCCATTGCATGAACTCGAGCTCAGCATACTCGTCTAAAAGAGCATCAAAACTAGTTTCAGTGTTTTAAAATGAAAAGTCGATGCAACAATTCTTGCAATTACAAAAGATTATTAGGTATCCCTTAACTATTATATGCCCTCCTTGTTCTCATTCCCTTATCGCTATAGCCGACACGCTCTTCGATAGCCCACAATCATGCCTTTGCCCTACCATACCTCCATGCATCCTCCAAACTTTTAAAACAAGATTAAAATGACAATCGAAAATGAGCAAAAAGAAATACATGTCAAAGTCCGATCTACGTTGTCTACAGCACTACAGGTTGGCGTACTTGGACTTCTTCTTTTTGCCCTTGGCCTTCTTCACCGGCACCTCGATGCTCTCCTCTGCCGCTTCCTTCTCCTGCTTGCGCTTCTTCTTGCTCTTCACCTGCACGCTCTTCTGTCCGTCCGCCGTCGAGGCAAGCGCGTCTTCCCACGCAGCATCGTCTCCCTGGACAGCGTACTTGCTCAAGTCAAGACTGTCCAGCATTTGCTTCTGGATCTTGCTCTTCTCCTGCGTCTCTCCGTCCTTCATGTCTTCCTCCAGCGTCTGGTCCGTCGGCCGCATCTCCTTGGCCTTCTTCTCCAAACTCTTCACCTTGCCTCTCTTCTCCTGCTCCTCTTCTTCCAGCGCCTTCGTCTGCAGCCCTTCGATCTGTGTCACAAACTTGCGAATGGCCTTGTTAAAGAGCGCTAGGAGCTGGTTCGCTGGCAGCCCAAGCTCGCTCTGTATGACGTCAATCGAGTGGTGCTGCAGTCCGATGCTCACGAGGATCGCGCGCTGGGAGTTCGCGAGCGTCATCTCCGGTAGTCGCTGGAGGAAGAAGAGTCGCGCGAGAGACGGGATCAGGTCAACGATCATGTGGTAGTCCACCAGGTTCTTCGAGTAAGACTTGAGCCGCTTGACGTCGTACGGAGTCAGCGTCATGTTGAGCTCCTGGATCGAGATCTGACCCGTCGCACTACGCTCGAGCGTCGCGCCAGCAGCCTCCGTCTCGCTACTGCTGTTGTTCTGCAGCAGACTGAGCGCCAGTGTCGCGGGGAAGGAAGAGAACTCGTACGAGAAGAGCGACACGAGACGTCGGCGCGTGTCCACTACGAACTCATCGAGCCACCCAGGAGCTGGCGCGGCAGGTAGGTCGTCTGTCCGGAGACTACGCAGCATGATGGCTGTATGCTCGCCCGTGAGGTCGTTGGGCGTCTGGCGAACGTAAACCGTTCGTAGCGACCTCCGCGACCAAAAGTTGTGGAGAGGGAGTGTCAGACCGAAGGACGTGCCGAACCAGTGCAGACGTTCGCACGGTCGCTCTTCAATTGGAAGGAGTAGCGGCGGGAGTTTCTTCCGCGGCTTGATCTTTTCCTTTAGTAGCGACGTCTCCTCTTCCTCCTCCTCCTCCTTCTCATCACCTTCCTCATCTGCCACTTCACTTATGATCTCGCCCTGATAGTACTTGCTCAGGAGCTCAATCGCACGCGACCCGTAGCCCATGCTCGTGACATCCGGGTGCGTCGCGATACGCACGACACGCGCGCCGGAGAGACCCGCGAACTCCGAGTCCTGGAACTGCTGCGATACGGTCCACGGAATGAGGTCGCCTGCCGCTCGCTGGCCACGCGCCAGCTGCGCCTTGACCGACTCCTTCGAGATCTCTCCTTCCAACGCCACTTGGACGACGCAAAGGACATCCGGGATCTGTCCGGCTTGTCCTTGCGCCTCAGCACCAGGTCCCAAAAGCACGAAGATCTGATGCGCCGGTGCGTCCGACAGGAGTTGCAGGTCGTTCGGCTGGTTCTTGTAGTGCGAGCTCACGTACAGCGCCATGATGCGCTGCAAAAAGTTCTCCGACAGCTTATGGTACGAGAAGAGTGCGTCGCGGTCGACGTAAAAGAGTTCACAGTCCTTCGGATGGGGTGTCCCACCTGCGAGTCGCGTCGAGTTACTCGTCGCATCGAGACACAGGAGGTTGTTCAGCCACTTTTCCACCGGATCGTTCGGCGCGTATCGAATCGGCGTCTCAAGCGTCAACTCACGTAGCGTCCGACCGGCAGTGCCGGCGCCTGATTGCGCCGCCGCACTAGCCGCCTGCCATCGCTCCTCATGCACCTTGCGCTCTCCTTTGCGTCTCTTGTTGTCGCCACGGATGTTCGATGCCGCTTGCGCCGCTACATCTGTCGCCGAGCCCTGCTGCTCTCGAAGCTTCTGCAGGAGCTTAATGGAGAGCGAGCGACCGGTGCCTTCGTAGCCGTTGATGGTAGACGACATGAAGACGAGGTACGGCCCGAGCAGCTTCTTCACGAGCGGTAGCGGGATAGCCGCGGCCTCATCGATCGCGACGAGCTCTGCTTGTGCTAGTTTCTCATGATCATTCGGCTGGATGTACTGGATCGTCTGCCGGTGCTCCCGGAAGATGTTCACGCGGACGACGGCGCGACCAAAGTCCGGGTTGGTGCTCTGCAGCACTTCGTAGTCGAGATGCTCCTTGTACTTGAGGGCGTCGAGGCCCTTGAAGACAAAGTCAAAGACGGTCTTGAGGTTCTCCGGACTCGGCGCCGTCACGAAGATGTTGCTGTAGCCGTACGCGACGGCGGCCGCGAGCGCTGTGCCGAGTGCCGCTGACTTACCACGACCTCGCGCGGCCGTTAGCGCCACGGTCGACCGCAGCGTCTTCTCCGAGATGGCGTCGGTGAACGTCAGGATGGCTTGTGCCTGGTCCAGCGTCTTGGCTTGCTGGACGAGCGCACCGACCGGTTGCGTCTCTTTCAGAGACTCCTGGAGTTCCTGCAGCTCCTTTTGCTGCGGCGAAAGCTGCGTGTCTGAGTCCACAGGAGGTAGAGGCTCAATCTTGCGCGTGTGCTTGGATAGAGGCAAGACATTCAGCTCGTCGTCGAGGACCATGCAGCGCGAGCACGAGGCGAGCGACAGGATGAAACGCTCGTTGAATCGCGCGACGACGTCCTGGTGGGATTCAGTACGGAAGCGATCGTGGACGTCCATGGTCATGGCGTAGAGCTGACGAAGACTCGTCATCGTCCGTAGCAAGAGGACGACGACACCGCCGCCTTCGACCGTTTCGATCGTTCGCGCGAGAATATTCGGCGTAATCGCTTCGAAATCCTGGAGGACACACATGCCAAAGGTGTTACCGAGCACCTTGTGTGTATCACGGTAGTAGCACCATCGAATGTCCGTGCCAGTGATAAAGAGTTCGAACGGATCATCACGACTCGAATCATATAAACCTCGTTGCTGCTGCTTCTTAATCTGACGCATACGCTTTTGCTTATGTGTCGAAAAGCCCAGTTCTTTCTTATAGCACCACAAGACGCTCGGTCGAGCTCGTACTGCTGCTTTGCTCAGGATGTAGTGTAGATTGGCCACTTGGTCCTTCCCGTGGTCACCTACGAGGACGACGAAGGATCTAGCATTTTCCTTGACGCCATTCTCCACGAGCGTACGTACGCGAGCATCTACTTTCTTCTTGACCATGATATAGGTAGAGCTATTCTGTTACTTGCTACTTATCTACTTTGTTGGTCGGGAGCTTGTCAAGTTTATTCGTTCTATTATTGGATGATTAATGATACGTATCGTCAACTATCCAATCACATGGCGTAAAATTAAAAGAAGAGATATTGATAAAGCGAGGTTGAAAGGTCGTAGGGTTTATTGCTCTTCCTGCTCCTGCACGAGCTCTCGCGCGTTCTCGACAAAGAAGTCCTTGTCAAAGGTCTCGATCGCACGCGTGTCGCCGGAGAAACTGCCTTGGTAGGTTACCAGAAGTTGTCGATCGTTCTTCCTCGCCAACGACTTGAGCACTTTCATCTCCTTTTCGTCTGAAAGATACCCTTCTTTCTTGAGCGCATGGAGCACACGCAAGATTTCAGCACCTTCCACTTCATCACTCGCGGTTTCGACCATGGCTGGCGTGCCCTCGAGCTCGGCCTGGTACCCTTTGAGTGCCTCTGGATTCGCCGTAAGTGCGAGCTGGAACGCCTGGATGTCCTCTTCCTTTGGCACGATCACTGCGAGCGTCTGACTTGGCGGCACATCCGTCGCTCCAGTCGCCACTACGAGCTTGGCAATATACCCTTCGTCACCAGCGTCTAGCGTGAAGACCAAGTCCGGCGTGTCGATCTATCTCCGACTAAGTCTCTCTATAAGTGATATAAAACAGATAAAAGCTACCTCACACATGTTGTCGCCATCTCGGACATAATCTCCCTCCTTTACAAACCACTTTGTGAGCGTCGCCTTCTCCATGGTCGAGTCCACGATGTCCTATCGCGGTCATCAGACTCGATTTCAAAATCTAGTATCTACCACTCCTCCATACATCAAAGTCCAAGTTCGGTAGCCGGAACTTGATATGTTCTGGCAATGTCGTATCTTGGCTAGCAAAGGTCCGTGCGAAAGGCACCGGTCTCGCCGTCGCTAGCCGTCGTAGAGTCCGTAGCATCTCTCGAGTCCGTCCGTACCGCGTGTGTACCCTGCCGTATCAAAGTGGGACAGGTTCCAAATGTGTGTATTAAATAGAGAAAGAGTGAGAACCAACCAAGTCGTTCTCCATTCTATCGCGTCGAGCAGAACGGAAGTTAGCAGGTAAGAGACATCATGCAGATCTTCGTCAAGACTTTGACGGGCAAGACGATCACGTTGGACGTCGAGCCTTCGGACTCGATTGACAATGTGAAGACGAAAATCCAGGACAAGGAAGGCATTCCGCCTGACCAGCAGCGTCTGATCTTCGCTGGCAAGCAGCTCGAGGACGGACGTACGCTGTCGGACTACAACATCCAGAAGGAGTCTACGCTCCACCTGGTCCTCCGCCTTCGTGGTGGTGGTAAGGTCCACGGTTCGTTGGCTCGTGCCGGTAAGGTGAAGAACCAGACGCCCAAGGTCCCCAAGATGGAGGACCGCAAGAAGTCGCTCACCGGCCGTGCCAAGAAGCGCTGGCAGTACAACCGCCGCTTCGTGAACGTCGTCAACACTGGCGGCAAGCGTGTCGGCCCGAACTCGAACGCCCAGTAAGCGGATATTTCCTCGATTCGACGGTAAAGCATTCGTCGTATCTGCCCGAGCTCTTCCCGTTCGTCCTCATGGAGGGAGGGAGGTAACTTTGTCAAATCTACAGCCTTTGGGTCCACTTGGTTGCCCACTCCTTTCATTCGTTTTTCTTCTTTTTCTTATTTTCCATTCGTTTCAATTAATATTTCTTTTGGTTATTTATATTTATATTTATATTTGTTTCATGTACGAAGACGATTCGTTCATTGCTGCCTCCGAGGTCGATAGTGATGTCGATGGATATGGACAGAGTGATCGTGCAGAGGAAGTTGATGAGGTAGACGAAGACGACGAGTATAGTGATGAGTTCGACGCGGAAGAGTCTAAGCAGTCGCCCACGCAAGTCTACTCGGACGATTATGAAGCTTCGAAACCTTCGTCTGCGCCAGACTACTCGGATGACTATGAGGAAGAGGAAGAAGCGACAGTAGAGAACGTTCGTAGACCCTCGGATCATCCTAGTCCCCATCCTCCTGCGTCTATAAACCCTACGAATGTCCCTCAGCCTCCGACTGTCCACACGGATATGGATATTCGTCCACCAGCAAGCTTGTCTGTCCTATTGCGGCAGATGGAGAGTCGGTATGTAGATGAAGTGGAAGAGCTTAGGGAACAGAATGCACACTTGTCTTGGCGAGAGAGAGAGCTTAAGGCTGAGCTACGTCGACGGCGAGATGACTCGAAGCTTCGGAAGGCGCATCTGTACAAGAAGCGGCAACGAGCGGAAGAACGACGGAAGGAGCATGCGCAGACCATGACGAGGTTACAACGAGACTTGGCGGCAGTGGATGCTAGTCGGACTGCCTTGACGAAAGAGTGTCGGCAGCTACAAGACACCATCCATACGCTCCATGAAAGTCTATCGAGAGTACATGACGAGAAGAGGGTTGTGGAGGAAAGAAACTTGGAACTAGCAGAGAAGCTCCAGACGACATTAAACGACTTCCATGCGCTTAATCTCAAGTACGAGGGTGCTATCAGCGGCAAGATGGACGCTGAGAAGCGGATCGCAGAATTACAGAGCTCCCATGCCATCGAACTAGAGGTTGCAGCTCACAAACATCGTATCGACATGGAGCATATACAGGTAAGAGCATCTGTGTTATCGCTACGAACGATGGTGTCCTCATGGTCTGCTGGTAGAACGAGATGAACAAGGCAGCACAGGCGTTGGAAGAGGAACGGAAGACGCTTCCGGAAACCTATCGACTACATCTAGAGAATGAAAAGCAGAGGTATGAAGGTCTCGAGACGGCATTGCACCGGCAGATGCGAGATGTCGAGAGTGCTTGTGCAAAGGAGATTGAAAAGCACCAAAAGGAAGTAGCTCATGCGACTGCCTTGCAGCGGGAAAGTGAAGAGAAGGCGGCAGCAAGAGTCGAGCAAGAATTGAGCAAGGTAAGCTCTTCCATTCCAACTCTCTTTTGGACACTCGTCACCTCGTGCTAGATCAGTCGAGAGCGTGAAGCTGTGGATGAACAGCGTCGCGACCTCGTGGTGTTCATGGCTAAAGCGAACGCTCGTGTAGATGATGAACGAGGAAAGTTGGAGGCTCTCCGTCGTCAAGTGGACGCCAAGCACCACAAAGTCATCGAGACACAAGCGCAGCTAGATGTACGAGCATCATCCCTCGATGAACGCCAGCAGAGACTCGAAGAAGACGAACGCGTCGTGGAGAAACGCCGGTCGGAAGTTACCTCGTTAAGTCGCGAGACACTGGTGCAGACGAGTGCACTAGCCAAAAAGGTAGAAGCAGCGTCCAGTGTCCAGCAAGAGCTCGAAGCCCTCCGATCAGCTCATGAAGCGATGAAGGCCAAGGTAGCGGCAAGTGAACAGCACGAGACTGAGCTAGCAGCATACAAGCGTACGCTAGCCAAGGCAGCAGAGCAGCTGCAGCAGGAGCGTCTCGTACTCGCTCGTCAACGTGCAGTCACGGCGTATCAACAAAAGATCAAGGAAGGCATGCAAGTAGGTATAAGTTGACGAATTTAAAGCATCTTTCATCCATTTACAAACAAAAACGTACTCTCAGCTTCCTAGAAGCGTAACACTCGAGTACACCTGGCGTCATCCAGAGGTTACTCGTCTGCTCCCCATCGAAAGTTAAAAAGACCGCCAAGGAACGACTGGCGACCTCCAGTCGATGACTCTCGTCTCGATTTCCTCGTCACCACCTCTGCTTCCGGATCAGCAGGCGAGTTACTCGTGGTGTTTTCCTTATTCTCCACTTCTGTCGCCTCAACCTGGGACACGTGACTACTCTCCGACCGCAATTTATCTTTCTCCAAGTAGCCTAGATCCAGCGGTTTCTCTCGGAACATGGACATTCGTTCCTGAGTTACCACATCAGTCTTTTTCTCGTCAAAGGAAGTGGACGCATCTAGCTTGTCGGCACTCGATCGCGGCGTCCAGTGACGTCGGAAGAGCGTCCGGCGGGGCGTCGCGACGGCCTCGCTCAGTACATCTCGCTGACTACTATGATGCGCCATGCGTGGCGTGTGGGAGAAACCAAAGATATTACGACGAGAACTACTTCTGGACTGGGCAAAGCTACTACGAGAGTGGCGGCCGGCGACGGACCGTGTCGAGGCAGACGACTGCATCGACAGATTCGACTGGGCCGACGCGCTCGAGTATGCCGATGGCGTGTCTGGATTTCCATTACTGTTGTAGTACATGTCGACCATCCCCATCTCGTTCTGTCCGACGGTGCTGTTGGAGGTAATAGACGACGCCGAGGCGTCTGACATGTTGTCGCCATCGTCTGCCGGTGCAGACTTCTGGACGCCCATGTTGCAAATGGAGCACATGCGCACCTTCTTCACATTCGTTCCTGGTATCTCAACTTCCTTCTGAACACTGCACTTGCCGCAGATGACTTCGCCGCAGCACCGACAGTGGTGCCGCGGGCGAAAAGTACTAAAGGCACGATCGCACACGGCGCAACTCTGTCGCTCTTCATTCGGCACCCACTGCTTCTTGTCTACGAACGTGCAGGCGTTCAAGTGCTGCTTCTCGATGATCCGACGGATCTGTCGTATGCTGCTCACGAGCTGACTTTCCGCCGACTTGAACGCCCATTGGGACGGGAAGTAGCCGCACGGATCGAACCTCGCGACGTGGTGGATGCGCACGAGACTCGGCTCGGCGCGATCGACGCGGTACATGTACCCGACCATGAGATTGGCTCGCACGAGGCCATGGGAGTTCTCGAGAGACGGACACTCCTTGGCCTCGACTGAGTTGAGCACGCGAATGTACATTTCGTTGCCAAAGGTGTCGACGATCTTGTCCTGCACCTCCAAGCAGCAATAGTCTCGATGGGACACGAGCGGCGTCGGTGTCTTCACGGCGAACCACTTAAGGCCAATGTACCGGAACGGCGTGTACGGTGTCCGCGGGACGATGGTGCGGAGGACAGCGGCATCCATGACACCCGGGATGAGCTTTTTCGTCAGTCGCCGGAACAAGGTGTCATCGTGCGCGGCGTACGCTCGTCCGATCTCTTCGAGCGACGCGTGGAACTGGGATTTGCACCCGACTTCCGCGATGTTGCAAGTATGCGCGGCCGTCCCGCGCGACTGGGTGCAGTTCCGGTAGACGGCGACGCCCTTCTTTTCATGCACTGGTACCCAGCTATTCTTATGACTGTCACTTAAAGCAAAGACTTTTCGTATAGAGGACTCGGCGAACTCAATGTACTGCCTTCGGACATCATCCGAGAGTCGTGTGTTCGTATCAAAGTAGTTTGGCGGAAGAGGAAGCGCGGCGGCCATTTTCGTACTCGACTTGAGCAAAAGAAGAAATGCGTTCAGACAAGATAATTATTTCTTTCTTCCGTGCTGGATTGAAATTTCCACCGGTCGCGTGGCGGCTTGCGTGAGGCGAGGCTGTTTCGACTGTGGCCTAAGGCGTACGTACGTGTACGTGAGTATGTGTGTGCTGCGTAATGTCAGCGGGTTGGAACGTTAGTCGCGCGATCCAATGATCGACCGCAAGAGACTGGGCGTTTGTATGACGCCTGTCGAGCGGGTATCTGGGGCGACGATAGCGATTTTGATGAGCATCGCGACGGATGATGGGCGAATAAGCAGGGAATCAAGTAGATAGTGGAGTCATATAAGGAAACAAATAAAAGCAGACGAGTACGAGGCATTAGATCGTTTGTGTCATAAGGCACAAGAGGAAGCAAAAAAGATAGTTCCCAAACCGGGACTCGAACCCGGGTCGCGTGGGTGAAAGCCACGTATCCTAACCGCCTAGACTATTTGGGATTGCTGATATATCTGTTAATAATAAATATAAAAACGTATAAAATGTAAAAAGAATGAGACGATAAAGTTTTAATAAATTAGCGGTTATTTCTTTGATTTTGGACTGATTGTATGTTCGGTCGATCTAGCTACTATACGCGAATATATGGGACTTTTTAGCATGTATTTTGATTTGTAAAGATTTCAATGTAGATAAAAGGCATGGAAATATGTTCATATGGTTTGGGGGTTATAGCAAACAACTCATTATGGAAGAGAATGCGGACAGCATGATCTTTGACCTCGTTGCATTCATCCTTAGGAGGCAAAACGCACGTGTCCACTGCGTACCGTATGAAGCCTTTGTAGCCAACTGAGAGAATTAATACTATTTGCTCGGTCCACTATCCATCACAGGAGTCCACATCCGTGTTGATTGACCAGAGAATCGGGTCATATGCAAAATATTATAGGCATTATGGAAACACACATGAATGAATTCTAATAGGAACCAATATTTATGTCATTAATGAGTCAGGTTACTACTACGACTCTACTCACCTTTCTATTCCTATCTATCTATATCGTCCGTTCAACTCTTATGTCTTGGTGGTAGGTAGTGCCGAGCATGTCGTGGCTTCTCGTTGGAAATCATCCAGGTTGAAGTTGCCTTTAATTTACTTGCGCTATTGAGCTCTTCGTCATTCTAGTAGGACGGAGTACAATGCGAGTCGCAAATACATCCCAACCATTTCGTCTTGCACTGTACTGTTTCTGCTCCGAAATAATAGCGAAGGGCTCAATAGCGCAAGTAAAGCGAAGAGCTCACCAAGCCTTTTGCGTGCTTTTTCAAATTTGCACACGTCGAGACCCAAGCATGCCTTGAAGTCTTCTCGAAGATCATTTCCTCCTGATTGCATGAAAAACGAAGATAGAGATAAACCAAGAAAATAAATTCGCATCTCCATTGGCAGTAAAGGACACTCCCTTATGCATTCGATATGATGGGAGAAAGTTGTATTGAAGTGTTTCGTTAGGTTTCCGATGGAAAGTAGCAAAACTAAATCGACCATTCTCAACGAACACAGAGTTTGCCGATTCGATTATCACAAATAAAAGTACAAAATGTAAATCATCGCTTTGCCGAATCGGTATTCAGCGCAAACGTGACTATATAATCGTAGTGGTGGCCACTTGATGACCACTGAGACTACCTATACAAAAGAGCGGGGCTCGAATAACATGGCGAAAAGATGGAAGTGTGAAAATGAGAATCTGTCCATTATAAGTCCATTGACCATTTGTATGAGTAAGTTAAAGTAGACTACATCTCTCTCTTACTACCAACAACTGCATCGGGCACTATATCGACAGTGACTATGGTCGCGTATGCTCCCTCGAGGCATACACACGCCGCTTCAAGCATGCTATGGAAATCTCAGCGCTGAGCTTGCGTTTCTAAAACCTCTGCCTATTGAACCAGGCAGAAATCAATACAATTGACTTGCTTCCGGACAAATCACGAAAATGTTAATACACATGACTTCATTGTTGTAAGCATTGAATATGGTCTGGCGCATCTCAACAAGTTCGCTTGATCAGGAAGGAAAATAGAGATATAGAGGCCTATACACCGTACAAGTTGGAGACTGGGTGAATAAGCCATGGACGTAGCAGCTTTTTAAAACTAGTCTTGTGAAGCGTCATTGAAGAGACGATACGTGGAGGTACATTGTCGTACCAGCTGAAACTCGTGCTGAAGTCATATGCAACATCTATAAGTAGGGTCGAGGCACAGAGGGTTATCTAAGTGCATACCTACATGCCATGCTTGTCCATCACCTGTGGAGGTTTCCACGCGACTCCTACAACAAAGATTGCCAATGTCTAGAATTAAAAGAAACAAAAAGCTAGATGAGTATACTAAGGCATGGCATGTAGAAGGCGTTTGCAAGATGATTCGTAACGGTGGGATGTGAATAAACAGGGTAAATATGGCGAGACCCCACTTCATTGGGCTGCTGGCAATGGACACTTAGAAGCGGCAAGGATGCTGGCTGAATGGGGAGCAAATCCGAACGCAAAAAACCATGGCGGCAGAAATGTAATGTACCATACCAAAAATGGCGAAGACGCTAGACGCGTTGTTTCTGCTTTGAAGCCATTTACAAGGCTTACGAGAGCCAAGAAAAGTAAAAAGCGAGAGACTGTGCAAGGCGTCCTACGTCAGTCGATAGCTTAAAGAGATGTGAATGAGATGAAGGCTGGCTACAACGATGTTAAAAAAGCTGCAGAAGGTAGGGCGGACTCCGAATGGAAACGTGCACTCACTTATACCATGCACTACCATAAAGTCGAAATGCTGTACTGTGCATTTGGTACAAGAAAGGCGAACGAGAGAGACGCCATTATCGATTGGATCAACGAAAAGAAATGGATTCAAACAGCCAAGTATGAGGGCGGGCCAACGTTAATGCATCGAGCTGTACACTCGCAAAATCTGAAGGCACTGGAGCGCATGATATGTTACTGAGTCGAACCCGAGGAAAGCATCAACAACCATCAAGTAGTCTCCGATTCAGATGAAGTGAAAGCACTCAAGAGTGATACACGAGACAAGGTCATGGAGA
>JAADVB010000405.1:0-12805 GCA_023334545.1 Salisapilia sapeloensis
TGCTGGTATCCATGCTGCCGCTCTCGTCTACATGCAATCGAGCATGTCATTGCAGGCAAAGATGAAACGGTCAGTGCCTTCGCTACTTAGTAAGAGACAAGCATCCTATTTCAAGACCAAGCTCAGTTTCCACACACGCTCAACACAGCTCTGAAAAGTATCTTCGTAGGTAATAAGATCGCATGGGCTATGGTAATCTAGCACAAGGACATCAATTTATAGCTGAATATACGCTGACACCATTTGCATTGATATCTCCTAATAATGAAGAAGTCGGCAATTAGCAGCTAGCATACTGTACACGGGCTTGTCCATTAAAAGCGGGCTCCCTCCATAGATGTGGAACCTGCCCAGGCCTTAGATCATCACGACAAGCACAATTATTTGAAGATACGGACGATCGTACTAGCATACGTTCTCCGTACAACTTCAGAGCTCAACCAGCATGCCACACCTAGAGCGGTCTAGTAAACATGTCGTTTCTACCTCTACGAAGACCTGTCCGCATATACCACCCCCTTCCCCTTTAGTACCTTAAAGGTTTTATCATTTCTCACAGAGTAGGCAGAAATCTTCAAAACGAATCGGATCCAGTCAAAAAGACATTTGCGCAAGCAAAAAGCGATCGAAATGACCAAAGATACACCCAAGCTATGGGGCGGACGCTTCCGAGGCAAAGTCGACCCGGTCATGAACAAGTTCAATGAGTCCTTGTCCGTCGACCGACGAATGTGGAGCGCCGACCTCGAAGGCAGCAAAGCCTATGCCCAAGCGCTTGCTGACGCCGGCGTCCTCACACCCGACGAGGCGAACGCAATCGTCGAAGGACTTAGTAAAGTCGGCGAAGAATGGGCAGCAGGCACATTTGAAGTGCGTGAAGGCGACGAAGACATTCACACGGCCAACGAGCGTCGTCTAACGGAACTTATTGGTGCTGTCGGCGGTAAGCTCCACACTGGTCGCAGCCGGAACGACCAAGTTGCCACCGATACTCGTCTATATTTGAAACAAGAGATTGTAACGATCACTGAGAGCTTGAAGACCATGATCGGTGCTGCGAATGAAGTTGCGGAAGCCCACATCGACCTCCTCATGCCTGGTTTCACGCATCTTCAGCCAGCGCAACCTTTGCGATTCTCCCACTGGCTGCAGTCCCACGTGGCTCCTCTTCTTCGAGATGCTGAACGACTGCAAGACCTGACCAAGCGAGTCGACGTGCTGCCGCTCGGCAGTGGTGCATTGGCAGGTGGCATTATATGATATACGAAAGAACTATGAAAGATTTCTGACGAGTGCTCTAGGCAACTCCTTTGGCATCGACCGACATGCGTTGGCGACCAACCTCGGCTTCAATCGAGTCTCGCCCAACAGCCTGGATGCAGTGTGCGACAGAGACTTTGTGGCAGAGTTTTTATTCTGGGCTTCCACGCTCTTGATCCATTTCTCTCAACTTTCTGAAGACTTGATCGTGTACAATACGCTTAAGTACGTCTCACTCTCAGATGCGTACAGCACGGGATCGTCTCTCATGCCTCAGAAGAAGAACCCAGATGCTTTGGAACTTTTGAGAGGAAAGAGTGGAACGGTTCTCGGACGTATGAACGGATTCATGTGCACGCTGAAAGGTCTCCCTCGGTCCTACAACAAGGACCTGCAGGAGGATAAGACCGCGCTCTTCGAGGTCATTGATGCCGTGCACGACTGTCTCCAGATCGCTACAGGTGTTGTCGCGACGCTCACCCCGAATAAGGAAGCGCTGTACAACGGTCTCGTGACTGAGATGCTGGCGACGGATCTGGCAGAGTACCTCGTCCGGAAGGGCGTTCCGTTCCGTGAGACGCATCACATCTCTGGATCAGCCGTAAAACTGGCGGAAGACACGGGCAAGAAACTCCATGAGTTGACGCTGGAAGAGCTAAAGACGCTGCACGATAAGTTTGACGAAGATGTGGCTGAAGTGTGGAACTTTGAGACGAGCGTCGAGCGAAAGAACGTCGCTGGCGGGACGAGCAAGGCGGCGGTGCAAAAGCAGATTGACGACGTGAAGCAATGGTTGGAGAAGGGTTTCTAGGAAAGACAATGGAGACGTTTTCTTTTTCTCATGGCACCCACCTGTATTGTTGGATGGACTGGTCGAGTTTTTCTACCTCCTAGTTTATGCCGCTTGTACCTGCTTAAAAGCCACTAATCGATTATCATCAGTACTCGTGTGTAAATAGATAGATATAGTAGTGATGGTAGCGTACGCTTTCTTGCGTTTGAGGATAAAGTCGATCATGGAGCCGACGCGGCGGTTAGCGTGGCGAATGTATCGCTCGTCGTTCTTTCGCTTGCGCTTCATCCATCCCTTTTCGTGGAACTTAAGCAACTGTCGACTCTTCATGATGCCGTCCTCATTCACAATCGAGTGGAGGCGACTGGCAAACCGGTCAGCGTCGTATCCGTCCGGAATGCGGATGTGGATGTTGCGGGACTGGGCGACAGATCGCTGCGCGAGTGCGACGGACCTCTTGAGCAGTGCTTCCATCGCTTTTGGCTTTTGTGGTGTAAAGCCGACAGTAATTTACATTTTGAACTAATTTACGTCTCTCTGGGGGTAGATACAAGGAAGACCGCAGATAGAGGAATAGCGCGACCATGGCGGACGAAGAGGTGCCCGAGGCGAGCTTACGCAACTTGGTGGAGCAAGATACGCTCCGATGGATCTTTGTTGGAGGCAAGGGAGGTGTGGGCAAGACCACGACGTCTTGCTGCCTCTCCATCCGTCTGGCGATGCAGAGGGAGAAGGTGTTGGTCGTGTCGACGGACCCGGCGCATAACCTGAGGTGCGAGTCATATTCAAAAGCGTACTGGACGCATCTCATTTATTCTGTGATAGTGATGCATTCGGACAGAAGTTTACCAAGGAGCCGACACTCGTGAACGGCTTTACGAATCTATCTGTCATGGAGATCGATCCAAACGTCGATGTGCGCTTATCCAATCTTCCTTTTTTACTTTACAGGTCTAAATCAACTATGTGCAGCTAGACGAGATGAATGCAGATGGAGTACAGGAGGCTTCGGGTATGACCTCCTTCCTCAAGGACTTGACGAACGCCATCCCTGGCATCGACGAGGCCATGAGCTTTGCAGAGCTCATGCGACAGGTACCACGTCCACTGCTCTGCCTCTTTCCTCTTCTTATCTGTACGTCATAGGTCCAAAGCATGGACTTCTCCGTCATCGTGTTCGACACGGCTCCAACGGGCCATACGCTGCGTCTCCTGAGCTTCCCCACCGCTCTTGACAAGGCGTTTGACAAGATCATGTCCCTCCAGAGCCAATTCTCCGGCATGTTCTCCCAAGTCTCGGCACTCATGGGTGGCGCCATGCCTTCTCAGGAGCAGCTCTTGGGGAAACTGGAAGAGACGAGAGACGTCATCCAAAAGGTCAATTCGCAGTTCAAAGACCCGGAGCGAACGACTTTTGTCTGCGTCTGCATCCCAGAGTTCTTATCTCTGTACGAGACGGAGCGACTGGTGCAAGAGCTCACTAAGTATGAGATCGACGTCCACAACATTGTCGTCAACCAGGTCTTGTACCCGACGGAAGGCCAGAGTTGCGGCAACTGTCAGGCGAGACAGAAGATGCAGCAAAAGTACATTGACCAGATCTATGATCTGTACGAAGAGTTTCACGTAGTCGAGATGCCGCTACTCAACGAAGAGGTACGCGGCGTGCCCAAGCTCAAGCACTTTTCCGAGTACCTGCTGCAACCATACGAACCTTGAGACTTAAAAAAAGATACCTTTTGGTCTTAACTGTCGCTCGAACTGTCGCTGTAGTCGGCCACGAGCGTCGACGCTACTACCTTCTTCTCCTCTGGTTTCTCGCTCTTCTTCACTTTCTTCTTCTTCTTTAGCACCACCACCGGAGCCTTTTCCTCTTTCAAAGGAGCGTCCAAGGTCGTCGGACGACGTACTTCTGGCGCCTCCTGTCTCTTCCGTTTGTTTCGAAACACTTCCTGGGCTAGTTTCTTGTCCTCTTCTTCCTCCTTTTCCTTCTTCCGCTCCGTTGAGTAGCTCTGCAGCAATGCGTCGGTATCTACATGCGCATGCCGTTGGTTGACCGCCTTGATTTCGTCCAGGGCATCCAGAATGTCCATCTCCCGCTTGCTGTCCAACGTCCGGTTCTCTAGCGCTTTCATTGCATCTCCTCTCTCCTCGTCTTCTTTGGTCTTGTCAGCAGCGTCCTGCACTTCCTCTCGTTCCCGCCACGGTTCAAAGTTTCGTTGGGCGCCATGCTCTGCTGCGTAGTCTCCATTCTTCGGATCGGTTTTGAACGTAATTTCAGCAGAACAGGCAGAGCATTTAATGTAGAACCGAAAGATACGAATACCCTTGTAGTCCTCGTTCTCGACATCTTCCTTGCGCGAATTGAACTTCTTTCCGCGGTACATGTACTCGCCACAGGTGGCGCACTGCATGGAAAAAGGGAGCATCATGCGCACTTCGATCTGCTTATTTTTCGGCCGCTTGCTCCGAGGGATGAGCGACGGATCAAAGTCCGGTGGGAAGTACTTATTCAAGACCTTGCGCTCACCCATGCTTTCTCCTCGTTCGTGTCTTGAGTTGTTGTTCCAAAGAAAAGAAAATTGTAATTTTCTTTTCTTTTTGTAGGTAGGACAAAAGGATGGAAGGCAGGTATAGAATGTTTTGACATTTTATTCATGTGCGTGTTGAGGTACCGCAGCGCTAGTCGATATGCATAGAGAAATAGAACTAGGGTTTTGCGTGTCATATACTTCTTTGCTTGGTACGCATGTGAAAGCACAGTAAATGGAGCGATGGACGCTTGCGTTTAGACGACATTTCTACCCTAGGTTTCCGTAGTATCAGACCTTTTGCTTACGATGACAGCTAATAGAGACGAACGAGCATGCAACCCATATGAAGGTGGAGAAAGAGTGTCGAGATCACCGCATCCGATTAGAAATGTGGCAAAGGCACTGGTGTTCGTATAGCACGTGCTTACGTAGCAAAGACACGTAGCGTGGTGCGAACAGAGTGATGGACACAAGGAGAACCTGGGTATACGTAGCTGGCAGTTGACAAGCCATTGCCGCATGAACTATAAATAACTTTCCATGTAATGGGGCACGCTCTATTTCGAAGTAGAGCAACGACAGTGTGGATTTCAGGGCAGAACGCATCGTTTCTTATTAAGAATCTACCGTGTTAAGCATGATGAGACCTTCGCGCACTGAAAAGCCGGTGCGTGCATGTTGCGAAGCTGACTGAGATAAAAGGCGAGTGTCGAAATGTATCGCATTCACTCGACGTTCGTGTCCATGGTGCATGGTGCTCGCCTGTCATGTAGAGCACTTGAGTTGAAGGCTAAAACGCCATGCAGTTACAAACAGAACGGTAGGACAAGGCAAACGACGTGGCTACTAAACTAGCCTCTGAACAAACTCTCTTGGAAGCTTTGATAGATCCCACGTACGACATACCTATCAGGCAGATGGCATAGTTCGAAAACTCCACTTGAATTTCATCAGCTCTGTATGCACTGCTTCCCACGTAGCAAGAGCCGAATCGAACAGCAAAGTCCGTGCTAAAATTACTTGATTTTCGTTTAAATTCTGGAACCTAGTCGACGTCGTTTCAAGATGCATCCCACGCCTGTCCTATCTTTCCGCACGAACGCATCCTTCACGTTCCGGCGGTCCATGCTCCCTCGAACTCTGCTTTAATACCCACTATACTCGCCCAATTAAACACTACTTCTCCTCTACGTACGCAATCTCCATTCACAGGTATTCCCGACCTCTCCTTACGTGGGTGTCAACGTCATCGTTATTGGACCGCCGGACTGCCCGTCTCACTAATTTACCCTCCAAGCAGTGCCAGATTGTAGGTCCAGAAAAGGGCGACCCGAGGCACTCTGCTCCACAAACTGCCTCACAACGCAATTCGACCTCTTGACCGCACGTCTACTACTCAGTTCGTCAACACACGCGGAAATGGCACCTTTGACCAGAGCTACTGCTGCCGCTGCGCACCTCCAGGCAGCCACCCGATGCCCATTCATGCACGCGCTCCCGTCCTCCCGTGCGGCGCTCTTGCCCAACATTTCCCAGCTGGCCAAAATGTGCCCGCACATGTCCAAGGTCATGAAGGGCACGGCCTCCAAGCCGGCCGCTTCTATTCAGGGACACTCGGCCTACTCGCCGGCGTCTGCCGCGACGTTGCGTCGCATGGAGGAAATTAAGGCGGAACAGGCAGCCCCTTCCAGCTCCGTGTCGGCTCGCTTCCGTACGAGTGCGCTCCCACAACAGCGTGTCGGCGGCCTCTCGCAACGACAGTACCAGCAAGGATTTGAAGACACCATCTCCAAGATCAAGCGCGAGGGTCGATACCGTGAATTTGCCGACTTGGAGCGTAAGCGTGGCGAGTTCCCTCGTGCTACCCACCATGAAAAGGAAGGCTCTACTAAAGAAGTGGTCGCATGGTGTAGCAACGACTACCTCAGCATGGGTCAACACCCGAAGGTCATCCAAGCCATGCAAGAGTCCCTCAATAAGTCCGGTGGTGGTTCTGGTGGCACCCGGAACATTTCTGGTACAAACCACAACCACGTTCTTTTGGAACGCGACTTGGCCGACTTGCACCAGCAGGAAGCCGCCTTGCTATTTACATCGTGCTACGTTGCCAACGATTCTGTCATTAGTACGATGACCAAGATCTTCCCGGACATTGTCATGGTCTCAGACAGTCTCAATCACGCGTCTATGATCCATGGCATTCGACACAGTGGCGCTGAAAAGCTCATTTACAAGCACAATGATATGGAGGACCTTGAACGGAAGCTCCAGATGATCGACCCAGCCAAGCCTAAGCTCATCCTCTTTGAGAGTGTCAACTCGATGGAGGGTACGGTCGCTCCTCTGCACGAAATCTGTGACTTGGCTGACAAGTACGGCGCGATGACCTTTAACGATGAAGTGCACGCAGCCGGTCTTTACGGTAACCGTGGCGCTGGTATCGCGGAGCGTGACCACTGCCTCCACCGTATCACGATGGTGACAGCCACTTTGGCCAAGGGCTACGGTACCATGGGCGGGTACGTTGCCGGTTCTGCTGCGCTCGTCGATGCCATGCGCTCCACCGCTGCTGGTTTCATCTTCTCGTCATCGATGCCGCCAATCGTGGCTGCCGGTGCGCGAGCAGCCGTAAACCACCTTAAGGAGAGTCAGGAAGAGCGTACGATCATGCACAACAAGTCGGAGGAGGTGAAGCGTCGTCTGGTCGACGCTGGTTTCCCATTGCTGCCGAGTGTGAGCCACATCATCCCTTTGATGGTGTGTGACCCGGTCAAGGTAAAGGAGGCGTCTCGCTTGTTGATGGAGCGTCACCGTATCTACGTGCAGCCGATTAACTTCCCGACCGTCCCGCAAGGTGAAGAGCGTCTGCGTCTCACGCCCCTGCCGACGCACACGGACGAGATGGTGGACAACTTGCTGGTGGCTCTGGAAGACGTTTGGGAGACGCTCAACCTTCCGCGCGAGCGCTCGTGCCCTACTACCATCCGTGACTTTTCGCCTGTGCAGGAGAAGAAGTACTTGCCTAAGGTCGAGTTCCTAAACATGCCGACGGACCAACCGGTGGAGGCTTTCGCCTAAATGTCCAAGGGATAATTCAATCCACTCACATGTTGTTCAATCTATCCTTTGACCTCGTTCCTCTCTTTTTGCTCGGTTTCTATCTTTTCATCACGTCTGGTCTCTAAGAAACTTCGACAGCAGATGTCTCATAATTCAGAGTCTATGCGTAACGCTGTTGTTGAAAACGCCTAAAAACCATTTGACTTGGACGTCGCCCATGGACGGCTCGACTGGTACGCTTCACTTTGACCAGCATTCCGAAAGACGACCATACTAATCGATTTCGTACTCAGGTAAGCGAAAGCAGGAGGATGCGGCCTTCCAGGCTCGGGTTGAGACAGGCTCGCTGCGGGTCAAAATCTCGCGCAAAGACTCGACGCCAGCGCCAGCAAAACCCAGCGGATCGTCGGAAAACTCGGAGGACGAATACTCCCCGCCACGCCCGCGACCGAACCGGAAACATCTACCGGTGTTTTACCAAAAAAGCACTCGAAGGCGGTCGAACAGCGACAAGAACTCGACGTCAAGTTCCGACTCGGGGCGATTTTCTTCCTTGATGCAGGAATTGCAAATTCCCAACAGCTCTACTTCGGCGTCGAGTGACGTGAATGCCAGTGGTGACAAGGATGCAGGCGCTCCTCCGACGTCCAATCCGCTTTTTACTCGAAATGATAGCGACGGCCTCGCTCCTTTCTCCGACCTGTTTCCATCTGCTACGTCTTCCGCACCAACATTACCTGCCTCTTCTCCGACGCTCGAGCGTCAAAGCAGCTCCACTGCATCTGACAGATTCGACCCGATGGCTGCCCTCCAGACTGCCATCGCCACACACAACGCTCTGCAACAGAATCTACAACTGAGCAAACGTCCCTCATCCTCTTCGGCTCCTCCGCCGCCATCCTTAAGCAAGAATCTATCGACCGGTAGCTCCGTGTCGGAGGAAGGAGACTTGGGACCTCCCCCAAGCCAGCCGCCAAAGTTTGCGAACATGAACTCGCTAGCTGGCGGAGGGATCGACATGCCACCTGTCGTGTCGAATGTGAATGTAAGGACTTTTGACTGGACCAAGATGAGTGCCGAGGAGAAGGCGCAGGACCGGAGTAGTTTAAATCGAACGTAAGAAATCGTCATGTGTTTGGAAAATATCGTTGATCTATTCCACCCGAGGGCACTTCCATAAATCGTCGCCGAGGAAGTGGGCGAGCTCGATGGCCTGGCCCTTGTTCTTTTCCTTGCTGCATAAAGTGTGAGAGCGAGGTACATGGAGTAGGATGCAGAAATAGATACATTTCGGTCGTCGAGAGAGCGAGGACGCCCACAGCCATTGCCAGTTCCTTTCCCTCCGCCATAATCGCCTACCAACAGCATCTATCATTATATTGTGTTCGTGATGAAAAGATACAATCAACGTACGACAGGAGTGCCTGCTTCCAGCTCCTCTGGCAAGTCTCCACCTTTAGACGTCAGACCGGGGCACATGACGTTCGCACCGGACATGACGAACGGGATGGCTCCCTTGTCCGCAACAACGACGGACATCATCTCTGGCACTACTAGCATGTTATAATTTCCATTTCCCATCCTATCGAAATAAAAGTACCTTTATGAAGGAGACGCAGCGTAGGCATGTACGGTCCATCTCTCTGGTTAAAGAAGAGAGGCTCGTTGTCGTGGAAGACGATCTGGATGTGGTTCGGACACTTGCCAACTTCCATCGGAGCCTTCTTGGGCAGCACGAGCTCCTGGTACGGCTCTAGATTCGGGTACTGCTCCAAGATCTTGGTCCGGATGCCTCTCTGGACGGAGCTCTTGACTTTGCTCTTGGAGCTCATGTCTTCATCGACACTAAAGCGCTTGAACATGGTGCTACTCGATCTCGAATGGTTCGTGTCGTGTGGAGTGGCTACTTTGCGTAGACTTTTGTATCGACATTTGATTGGGTGAATCCGAATAAGAATCAAGAGCAAAGCCAGTCTTCGGCCTACTCTTCCTCAGCTCACACAACCGAGTACTAGCATGGCTGCAGAGAGCGAGCTTCCGGCGGCTCCGGCCGTGAGAATGGGCAGCGTATCGAACGTCGTGGAGGTCGAGGTACCTCCTGGTCCTTTGGGCATGCTCATCATGCCACCCGAGTCACCTGATAACGTCGGATGCGGCCTACTTAAGCAGTTCGCACCAGTTGACGCCCAAGGCACGCCAGGGATACTGGAGAAGCAGGGCGTCGTGCGTCCAGGGAGTCTCCTCTTCCGTATTAATGACAGAGACTTTCGGCTGGAAAAAGCTTCGTTCAAAGACATTCAGGACGAGATCAAAAAGACACGCTTGGAGACGAGACTCCTTGCCTTCGAGCTGCCGCCATCTTCCCCAACGTCTTCCAGCACCTCTTCCAACAACTTTGACCTGCCCATGCGGTCCATGCAGGCCTTCCACGCCGCTTTTACACTCGGGAAGGAACTGGGTAGAGGCACGTTTTCCGTCGTCAAAGCAGCGACGCACAACAAGACCAAGGAGACGGTCGCTGTCAAGTGCATCAATCGTCAGAAGCTCTCTAAAAGCGACGAAGCGGCTCTCTCTCATGAAGTAGGCATCCTCCAGCGGATGGACCACAAGCACATTATGAAGTTGTTTGAAGTCTTTGGAGATGACCAGAACGTCTACCTCGTAACTGAGTTCATGCCTGGCGGAGAGCTCTTCGACCGGATCGTCGAGAGAACCTTTTACTCTGAGCACAAGGCGAGGGAGCTCGTTCGAGTGCTCTTGGAGACCATCCAGTACTGTCACGATCGAGGCGTCGTCCATCGAGACCTCAAGCCAGAGAACCTGCTCTTGTCGTCTACTGGTGACGACGCAGAGATCAAGATCGCAGACTTTGGATTCGCAAAGTCCGTCTTTGGCGTCGACGATGTATCGACTCTCGAAACGCAGTGTGGTACCCCAGCCTACGTCGCGCCAGAGATTTTGCAGCAGAAAGCGTACGGCAAAAGTGTGGACATTTGGAGCATCGGCGTCATCACGTACATCCTCTTGTGCGGCTACCCTCCGTTCAACCACTCGAATCATGCCCAACTTTATCGTCTCATCCGTTCAGGCCAGTACGAGTTTGAAAGTCCGGACTGGGACGGCGTGTCCGACCAGGCAAAGGACCTGATCACGCACATGCTGATGGTCAATCCGGAAGAGCGATGGGACGCTGCTCGTCTGCTGCAGCACCCGTGGCTGTCAGATGCGTCGGCTGCGTCGGATGTCGAGTTGGGCGACGTCTTGGCGAGACTCAAGGCTCGACGCAAGTTCCGAAAGGCTGTGAATACCATCATGAGCATGCGGTTTATGAAACCGAGTGGAAACGAGTCAAGTGTAGTAAAGTAAAAAGCAAAGCAACGTTTCTGTTTTCCTTTGCCGCTGTTCATGCTTCACGTACGGTACTTTCGGACAGGAGGGTCTGAACAAGTTCGGCTGCCTCGAGTCGTGCTTCCTCTAGGAGTTCATCTAGTCGATTCGGAGGAACTGCCTCGGCGTACATGTCGACACGGAAGCGACCTATAGGAGGAGCACCATCCGATCCATGCATCTCGACGAATAGACAGTATACAAGAGGAGAGACAGCACGGTAGTCGAGTGCCGCTTGCAGACCTCTTCGCGGACATGCAGATACATACCAGTCGTCCTGTAACAACTGTCCATTCGATACTGGGCCAGGAGGCTCTTCGCCTTGTGCTGCATACTTTCCCCACGCAGTGATCCACGGGAGATGAACTAACAGCCAGCACTCGCTCCTGTTTTTCAGATTCGGTCGGTCTTGTGCCAGAATCAACTGGAGCTCCAACTTCCGACGTAACTGCTCATCTACAACTGTCTCCTCCACTTCGTCTGAAGTAAACTCTGAGAGTGGGCGATAGGCGGAGGGTACTAGGAAAGCCAAGTGACGAGAACGAGTCTGGCTTTCCTCCAACAGGTCTCGAATTTGAGCAAAAGTAGAGCTTCTCAAGTCCTGGCCATCCAAGGACACAAGTACAGATCCAGGACCGATGCGTCCATCTTTTTCCACCAGGCCTTTCAGACCACTATGTAGACAACGAAAACCGGTGACTACGGCTGCATTTTCTACATTGCCATCCAGCTCGAGGCCAAGCGGACCTGGCGGTACTTGAATCTGCACTCGATGGCCACGTCTGCTTCTTCCAGATGATGAGCTACTTATACTACTTGCACTGCGACTCCTAGAGAACAGGTCGCGAAGCGAAGACAGGGAGGGGAGGGTGGAAGACAAAGAACGGAAACTAGACTTTTTGGTAGGGGTTGCTGGAGGAACGAGGAACTGAAGTGTTTTGCTCTGATCAAATGTGCCCCGCAAGAGCTCATTAATGGCAGCATAGTCGAGCTCTTGTGCCTGGAAATCGGTTTCGTTTATGCCGATGAGGATACTCTGAAGACGCACTTTTCCGCTGCTTTCAATCATTCCACGCTCACGCCCATCGGACGAAGTACTGACAAAGTTCCGGATGACGCAGCCACCGACATCAGGCGTCTGAGGCTCCAGCAAGATGCCCAAAGGTCCAGGACTGACGTGCACTTCCACAAACTGCCATGAATCCTCCACTTCAGATTCCTCTTCCTCCAGCACTTGATCCTGTGCATCATCTGCGTCCGTGGGCGAAGCAGACATCATCTTGAAGCGACTTATCGCCTATTTTGTGGGTTCAGACTGCGTCCTTATGTTTTCTTCACGAAGAAAAGATAGACATCCTCCACACTTCCCCTATTCTTCTTGAAGTATGAGTACAGTCAGCTATCCCACTCCACGTGAGCTGCAGCGCTGTCTGTAGCTTCATTCTCGTCAGCGTTGCCATCTCCATGCATTTTTAAGCTTTTATTGCGCTCATGAATATCAGTTACAAGATGGGAGATATCAGTGCAAATGGTGTCAGCGTATATTCAGCTATAAATTGATGTCCTTGTGCTAGATTACCATAGCCCATGCGATCTTATTACCTACGAAGATACTTTTCAGAGCTGTGTCGAGCGTGTGTGGAAACTGAGCTTGGTCTTGAAATAGGATGCTTGTCTCTTACTAAGTAGCGAAGGCACTGACCGTTTCATCTTTGCCTGCAATGACATGCTCGATTGCATGTAGACGAGAGCGGCAGCATGGATACCAGCA
>JAADVB010000406.1:0-12803 GCA_023334545.1 Salisapilia sapeloensis
CGTCTTCTCTGCAGAATACTTTCTGCCGAACAAGCCCGAGAACATCTTGACGGCGTGGTTGGATAGCGTTGGCAATTCATACTGTCCCGAAGTAGCTTTCGCTGGGTCGTGAGCCATTTTGACACTTGCACTCATGGACACATTCTGGAATCGAACTTCCATTCGTGGAAAAGGAGCGCCCATAGCTCTCTCAACCTTTTCAGCGACATCCTGATGCAGTGCTTTCGATCCATAGCGCATCATTTCCTCACCGGAGCTATACGAGATCGGCTGTCGCGTCGGACGATCATCGGATGGCTCCGAACTTGCCATCTCGTTAACTTCGTGTCCTTCAGCTAGCAGAAAGACTCGTGTGTGACGCCGAGTGGAAATTTATAAGTGACGCGATTGATACGAAGCGGTGTCTACTTGAAGTGCGCGTTATCCAACGAGTCGATTACGCTAGGTGTTTCATCGTAAATTTCTGGTCTTATTCCAGGAGGAAAAGCGAATGATTAGGATCAAAAGTACATTTTCGTTCGGTGAAATGAAAAATGTAAATCCATGCGTTCATCGTCCATGTCCAATACGAAGACATCCGTCGCTATAAAAAGTTTATATACGATTCAAAGTGAACAACCGAAGCGTAGTTGCCTGTCTCACTGCCAACGCATGTACGGTTAGCGACATATCCGGTGCCTTTGCATACAATCAACCACATTACCGTGGCTGTCGCGGAGTAGGGTGCTCACTCAGCAGTGATGAGGTGCTAACCTTATCATGGTAACCTGGAGGTCGTCCGAACGTTCTCCGGATGTCGCTCGAAAACGCGTCTGGGTGTCCATCCAAAGCTTATTGGACCATGGTCCGGAAGAGGTCGGATGCGAAGGCTCCGAAGAAGAAGCCTGCTGACTTCAAGCGTCCTAAGCGCAAAGTCGGCAAGCGAGCAGCAGCACCTGCCAATGTCACGTCCGTCGGCATTACATCGCGTCGCATTCAGATGCTAGACCAGCGAGCGATGCAGGATAAGCGTGATGACGCAGCGCTGACGCATACGAAGCTCGCACTTTCGGACATTTTGCCACAAATTGGTCACTACAATGCTCACGTACGTCAGCGAGGATTGCAAGGTCTTCGGGAATTGGCACAGGACCATCCCAGCCACGTATCTGCGAACGTCGCCATCACGTTAGAACGGTTCCTATCGTCTTTATTGGACACCGAGGCAGTCGTTCGAGAAGATGCACTTGCTACATGGAGATCGCTGCTCCCAGCAATGCAAAAAGATGGGAAGAATAAGCACGTCTTGCGTCCATTTGCCACGTTAATCGCCGTCTACTTGTCCAGTGGCGTCACCCATCTCCAAGTCGGCATTCGTCAGGACATGCTTAAAGCCATTGGCATTTTGCTAGACCACTCTCCATCGACCTTACTACAGGACGCAAGTAAAGAGAGCGTCGGGAAGTTGATTGAAAACTTCCGGGAGCTCATGATGGCGACACAGACTCAGGGTATTCGGATCACGAATACGTACGACTTGCTTACGACGAAGAAATCGTTTTCGATGAAAGATAATTCAAGTGAAAAGGTAAAAGGGAAGAAGAAGGGGAGTAAGGACGCTTTAGCGTTCCGATTAGAAGCTCTGGATGTGCTCCATCGACTGCTTACAAGCATCTCGAGTGAGGGTAGAATCTCACATGTAGATCAAGTCACGACAACGTACTCGATACAGACTACACCTGCGTTACTCTTCTTCCCGGGAAGCCAGACAGATACTCGTCGCACTGCGTTGGACTTGACAAGTGGCTTTAGCAGTCGTTTAGAACAACTCTTGGAGCCATTGTTAGATCTATGGCTTGAGACTTTGGACGACGATTGGTCTCAACTATCCGAAACGACGCTAACGCACTTGACTAAAGTCGTGGAAACGTGTACTGCCATCGTCTCGCTGCATGGCTCGACGTTTTCATCTAACGCCGTGCGGACTGTACGAAAGATTTATGACCAGTGGATACCAAGCTTTCCACTCTATCCGACGTCACTCGTGCAGACGAATGAAGACGTTCGGATGTCCCAATGGTACAATCTGAACGCTGCCATCGCACACTTTGCCTGCAACTGTCGTGAATTGAATCAAGACGATCTTCAGGAACGTATGACGACGTTTGTCTCGACTGTGCTAGGAACATACCAAGCGTCCGAGTCGTTAAAGACACTTCAGATGACACCGACAGTCCTCCGGTCTGTGTTGTCGGTACTGGAAGTCATGGCGACGTCGTCCAGCGCTTCAGAAGAGCAGATGAAGGCGATGATGACAGCTTTTACTCGTTTCTACGACTCTCTCTCTCCTCGTTCCTCTTTGTTTCGACTTTGTACAGGCTACGTCGTCCAGTGGCTCGAGTCATGGAAGCGATGGGCAGCGTGGGATTGCGTCATGCAGTGGACAGTGTGTCTCAGTCGTTTCCTCGGTCGTATAATTGGCCACAGTGTTCTTGCTCGTCGTACGCTGATGAGTATGATCTCTGTACTGAAGCAAGTGCCATCCGAATGGCAAGATAGCAAGGCGATGGAGGAAATGCTGGAACACATTACTGCCTTCTTTACACTCGATGACAGTACGGCGACGACGTTCGCTGCTCTTGAGCGTCAGGATCAACGTGTGTTTGTGGCGTTGGTATACCACTTGCCCACGTACCCCGTGAACCTCCTTCGTGCCTTGGCAGGATGTTGTAAGACGTCTAGTGTAGATGTCCAAGTGAAGACGTTTATGATGGACATTCTGATGCAACGAAAGGATGCGTTGGATCTCGCTCATTTCGTCAGTTTTCTCATGAGTGCGGTGTTCAATGGCGAGTATGAAGACACAGAGCAGCAACTAGCGCTCGTACAACACGTGAGTCGGATCTTGTTGTCGCTGCGACTGGGTAATTCGCTCTATTCGATCATCGGACCAGCGTTAGGCAAGCAGTTGGCAAGTGACAAAACGTCTGTGCTAGATCTGCATACGCTTACAATCTTGTACTCGACGTGTCTCGCATCTTCATTGAGTATCCCAGAGGCGTTGGAGAAGGATGTATTAGCATTGAGCGTGCAGGTCTTGACGCAAGTCGATCAGATCGAGGCAGAAGCACTCCTAAACGATACGCTCGTGATGATTGCCAAGTCTCAGACGGTCTTCAAGGCCACGCTGAATGCTCTTTTGGAAAAACAAGAAGATCAGGAAAAGGAATGGCGGCGTCTTACGCGTGTGGAACGATTGCTTCGAGCGACATGCATGAAGGAACTGGTTCGAAAGGATAAAGCGTCTATTGCTGAGAAACTGGAACTTGGAGCCAGTACTGGCTCGGATGAAGCGAAACAGAAGATGACGCGGTTAGCTCGAGAACTGGCGTTGGTATAGATAGACTAGAGATCATGCAAAGTAGCTTTGGAGTGGAATGCTGTACGACTTGATTTGTATTACGGAAGAATGTTTTCTAGTCCGAGACCATGTAGTTTACGATGGAGGCCAGAGGTTGTGTTGAGTGTGTGGACGTATACGATGCTGTCGTCCTGCTTTCGTTTGCAGTAGGAGAGGAGACCACCGAGGTTGTGTGGGAAGAGAACGACTTGGACACTATCTGTGCACTTATCCGAGCTTAGTAATGGATATGACTTGAAATGTTGTGCTCTCTCTTGACCAAAAGCTGCAAGAATGAGCCCTTGGGCGTCAAGATCAGTAGGAGCGGTGCCATTGATGGTCCACGGTTCATCTCGTCGTGTACGAATAACGTATCGACCAGGACAGTTTGGAATCATTTTCCAGTTTGCAAACTCCCTAGTATCCATCCAAGTCAATATATCGAGTTGCAAATGAGAGCAGAGAGCGAGAAAGATACCACAAATGCTGCAAATCAGCTCCACCATCACCAGGAAAGCTACCATCGCCTACAAATGCTCCGTCATGCATTATTTGCTCATCCACTTTTTAGGACCGATCGATACCAGTATGTACCGTATTTACAACTTCAAGTAGTTACACTTCAGTGAGACAGAGCCATTGTAGCCACTTGCGATATGTCGGCCGAGAGATCCCCGGACGGGAGGATCGGACGTAAATTGGCACCGTACACACCTAGTGCAGTCGATGTATTAACACACGCATGTGAGTTACTCCGACTGACCGAGCAAGATACGCTCTTTGATCTTGGATGTGGAGATGCTCGACTGCTCACTTGTGCTGCCAAGCTCTATCGACTACGGTATCACCACGATATGAGCTTTTGGTGATCAAATAGAGCTAATACAAAGTTAACACAGCTGCGTTGGCGTGGAATACGATGCTGAACTGGTTTCTAAAGCTCAGACTCGAGTCCAGGTATAACCATTTCTTTCTAGTCATTTTGCACTGGTCATGGACCTGATTCGTGTATACAAGGAAGAGCAAGTAGGAGATTTGGTACAGATAATCCATGGTGATGCTTCTACAATCGACTTGACGGAAGCGACTACCATATTCATGTATCTCGTACCAGAGGTACCATCTCCGTTCCTACAGCTTTCAATAGAACTTCTTTAATTCAGTACTTGGACGATAGGGATTAAAAGCACTATTGCCGAAGTAGGAACACTACAAACTATTTAAAATGCACCCACTAGATCTTGTTTAATTTTATAGATTGGAAAAAGCTCGATTACAGCAGATACGAATCGTCACGTACGTATTCTCGATCCCCGGGTGGGAACCGTCAGATATACGAGACTACAAGGGCACAAAGGTATCTCATTCTCTGTTTCGCCAAGCTACGAAGCATAACACATTTGCTAGATCTACCTGTACACTCCATAATTGCATGAATTGTTTCCAATCTATCCTTTCATTCAAACTCGATCATTGCAAAGCAAACGTCCTTCGTATTGTGTTTATCCAGTCTTGAGGCTCGTTTTCAATACGTCGTGGCAGCAATAGATTTAGAAGCCACGACGCTTGATAAGCTCTTGCACGGCAATCGCAGACGAGTACGAGTTGCCAGCGTTCAGTGCCAAGTCCCGTTCCGATCCGTGTGTAGACACGTTGTACTGACGAGGCACTTCCGGAGTGCCACGAGCATGCACGTGCTGCTTGTGGAATCCCTTTCGGCGCATCGCCGTCGAGTCGTCATCCAATCGCCAGGCAGCCCCGTCAGCAGCATGCGTTAGGTGCTCCTACAGTCCATACAGACACCCAAATGATCAGATTTTTTCCTCACATACAAGCGTAGGCAGGAGAAGTACCTTGGTTGTGTTTTCACCGTCGTCTTCGGCCATAAAGGACCCAATCATGTTAGAAAAGAAGCCTGGCATGATGCAATTCCGCTGATCTCGGTTTTTGTGGTGGCAAGTAGCTTTTGTAACGAATTGAAACTAACAGCTAGGTTTGTAACTAGTATCGATTTCGTCAGGGTTTAATCCCAAGCAGAGTCACCACCACCTCCGACGGACGGAGTGAAGTGGTGGAGCTGGTCTAGATCCAACGGAGCTTTTTCCTTTGTCTCCTGCTTTCGCTTCTTCGTCTCCTTCACGGCGATGACACCACTTGCGGCCTCCTAATATAAAGTTTAGCAGATCGGAGTGGATGAGTATTAGAGTGGGGAGGTACCTTGGCAGGACGCTTCTTGGACTTTGCTTGCTTCTTTTCTTTTGTAGCTTTTGCTTCAGTCTTTGTCTCTTGCTGCGGGACTAATGTCTCGACAGGTTCCACCTGCGGTTCGACTTTTTCCATCGGCTCATCAGTAGAAACCTCGGCAGTCGGTTGCTTCTCTTTCTTCTTCTCTTTCTTTTCTTTCTTTTCTTTCTTTTCCTTCTTCTCCTTTTTCTCCTTCTTGTCTTTCTTTCCCTTCTTGTCTTTCATCTCTTCCTTCTTGTCTTCTTTGGGTGGAGCAATGTATCCGTGTGTCTTCTTATCCATCACACGTTTTCCATCCCGAATGACAAGATTCGGAAACAAACGCTTCATTTTGAAATTGTACTGCTTGTGTTGACTTTCAAGTTTCTTGGCAGCTTTCAGCTCGTCTCCTGTCAATTCTTCCGATGTGGTCAAAGGGGCACCTGCAATGGGATTTCCACTCAAGTTCAACTGGCGCAGCTCAGACAGTTTAGACAGCGCTTCAATGCCTTTCCAATCATCAATCTTGTTATGGCCAAGGTCCAGCACACGCAATTTCCCTACAAAACGTTTGTCATATATACGAATCCCACTAGAGTACGAGTAAGTACGTACGCAATTTAGCGAGAGAAGGAGGGACGGATTTGAGCTGGTTGTGCGACAAACGGAGCTCGGTAATATTTTGCAGACTAGCTAAGTCAGGCAGGTCCTATAGACGTAGCGATAAGTGTTACAGAAGGATATGTTGCAATGGCATTTTTTACTTCAATCAGGTTATGGGAACTGTATGATATGGATGGAAAAAGGTTAGTAACTAGCTGAAATTCGGTATAGAGAAGTCGTACATGGAGATTTTCGTGAGACTGGGTAGACGCTCGACGATCGACGGCGGCAATTGTCGAATGCGGTTATGACTAACGATCAAGGAGTTTAGTTCCTACAAATCCGGTCAGCAACAATGTATCTAGATACGAGCGAGGTAAAGTACCTGCAGCTTTGGTAGCCATTCAACGGATGTGATCTCGTTATTGTTCAACACGAGTGCTTTTAACGACTTTAGAGGACGTAAGGCGTCTGGCGGGATCCGAGATATGTGGTTGCTTGCAGCATTGAGAATCGATAGCTTCTTGAGTAGACTCACGTCTCCAAGTCCCTACAGGACATGTCAATGATTTCCATCAAAACATTTTCAAATAAAATAAAAGTCTTACTTCTCCACGCAAGTTGTTTTCCGTCAATTTGAGCATGGTGAGCTGTACGACCTTTTGCAAATCCACCAATTTGGTCAATTTGTTCTTGCTCAAGTCGAGCTTCGTCACGTCCTCCAGTCCATCAAAGCTGACGATGGCTTCCATGCCTCGATCCGTAAGGTCTGCACTGCCATTTTTCTTCACAATGTCCTGATAGTACGTCTTAATCTTCTCGCTTGTCAGTTTCTTGATCCGAGGTTTCTGCGCCTTGGTACTCGCATCGTACTCGTCTGTCTTGGTCATTGCGACTTTATTGGTCTCGTGTTGTGCTTTAGGAACACTTTTCAGTGCTTTGAAGTGGCTGTAACATACATCTGGTCAGATTTGTTACGTCACTATACCGATCGTCGCATTGTAGCGCACGGTGATACTGCCCCCGGGCGTTCCCTCATTGACACGCCTATCAGTGATTGCCTATCCCCTATCGTATAGCACCGTCATCCATCCGACGTGATTGCCACTTCACGTCTGACTGTCTACCCCCTACAGTATCACCTCCAAGACATTTCGTCCATGACCTCGATTAGCTCCCAGCGACGTGCGAATCGCCGCTCGCATCACGCGATGCGGTCTCCTCCGTCCCCGGCCTTCCAAGCAGAGCCGATTTCGGCTCTGTCCTCATCGTTTGGCAATTTTAAGGAGAAGAAGACGAGCTCAGGACATACCAAAGTCCGGCCGTCTTCGCGGCCGAACAAGCTGACCTCTTCCTTTTCGCCCAATTCATCCGCGACGTCCGTGTCCGATTTGGACCCAGTTTATGCCCCATCTTTCCCATTTGACATTCGCAACGTTATTGAGCAATTGAGCGAAAGCCCGGACGTACTCCTCTCGGCAAAGTCCTCTTCGGCATCTCAAGCTCCTTCGGTCATCCCATCTGAACCACGTGCTGATCCGATAGAGAAACGACAGGCTCCAAAAGAGCACCATGCCATGCCTCCGCCACCCCCAGTTTTTGTCAGGCACACTTCGGAAGAACCAGCTCCCCAAGCGCCTAGTCGAACTGGAGTACCTCCTCCAGCACCAAATACAGACCCGGGCACTGGTGGTCGACGTGGTCGACGGAATGTCCTGGCGAGTAGCGGTGTCAATCTACCCAATAGCCTCATGAACTACGACCAGACAAAACGACGGCGACCAAAGATTACGAAAATCGAGTACGCTGAGGACCGTATGAAGCAGGAACAAGAGAAAGCACAGCGGAAGGTGAAACGAAACTACGGCCGTCACGATCAATTGTATCCTCAGTCCTATGAAGGTGGAATTTCGCTGTAGACGATTTTGCTATGATGCTTCCAACGACTGCCGTTGGGACGTGTGCCGTGTAGAGGACCTGGCTATCATTTGGGGCATGTATGAAAACGATACGAAATCAGAGTCCGTCTTCTATCTGTCTATTGATTCAGTTTTCGTTTGCATCAGCTACCTAGACAGCTCTTCCACATCACTCGAGCACACATACTTTGTATATTTTTGATAAAATTAAATGTGTTCAACTGTATTCCTTTGTCGTGCTTTTATTCTCTTCTAGATACCTCGTTTGTGTGTTTATCACTTGTTTGGAGACTTTTTGACGCTCCTTTAAGGAGTTCATTAAGGTGGAAATGAAATGAGTTTTTGTCTCCTAGTTTTTCTTATTAGACCCAGATATCATCCTCTACCTTTACAGTCGTACGGATCAAGGAGATTCGACTAAGAAGCTAGGTCGAATGATCAGTCTCTGCTTGGGCTTTTACATCCCCTTCTATTGATGATACGACTCGTAGCCAGCACACCAGCTTGGAAACGAAAGAGAGAGCACTAGATGAAACGGAGATAATCTCCGCTGCCCATGGCCTATTTGAAGCAGCTAGCCTACAGCATGAGCTTTGCATCGCTCAAGCGTGTCTAGGCCTCGATCCATTTAGATGGTATACATCAATTGCTTGCATAGGCTAATGAACATAAACGTACTTTTCAAGGCAATCTCTTGCAAGCAATAGACATAAGCAATCTCTCAAACAGATCTACGTAGTGCAATGTAAAAACTCGATGAACATGTCCGTGTAGAAGAGCTCGTCGCTCTTGTAATGATTTGAAGTTACATTTTGAAACGAACACGTAATCACATATGGGGCAAGGGCAGAGCTCCCTCCCGAAGACAGAGGTCGCGGCCCTCGTGGACCTCTTCGAGGCACTTGGAGGTACGAGATGGCGTCGGAGAGAAGGCTGGGTGATGACGACGATGGACGCAGAAAGTTGGTTCGGTGTGCATGTGCTTGGGGGACACGTCGTCGCACTGGAATTGCCTGCGAATGGTCTATCAGGTCGGTATGAAACCAAGGGTCGTCACGGATAGAGCTGATATATCTGCATGACAGGTGTGATTCCATCGTCGGTTGGCCAGCTAGACCACTTGAGGTCGTTCGATCTCTCCAAGAATAGCATCCATGGTCCTACTCGCTTGAACCCATTGCAAGTCAGAAGCTAATGGTTCGATGTAGGTAGCATCCCAAAGAGCCTCGGATCTATCCAGACGTTGCGAAAGCTCGATTTGAGCTGCAATGACCTATCAGGTAATTCAATCGCATACTTCGCTCCGTTCAACTAGTTAGAATGCACGATAGGGGACATACCTGTCTCTTTGATACAATGCACACAGCTACAGGAGCTACATCTCTTTCAAAACACATTGTCTGGTATACTAAGCTTTCCAATTGCCTGAATCTTTCATAATTGTATTGAACGTAGGCACGCTTCCGCATCAGCTCGGACAGCTTCAAGAGCTACGGACGTTGCAGCTACAGCACAACAATCTAGTCGGTCCACTGCCGCCCTCGATCGGTCATTTATACCATCTAGTCAAGCTTAGCGTTCGAGGAAACTGCATGTCAGGGTCGATCCCAGACTCGATTGGAGACCTATCAAACCTTGTCTTTCTATCTCTTCGCAATAATGAGTTTGAAGGAAAAATCCCGTCGTCCATCGGATGTTGTCGTGCGCTTGAGTTTCTCAACTTGTCTAGCAACAAGTTCTCTGGCACGATTCCAACTGAAATTGGTCATTTGGAAGAGCTTGAGTACTTGTACTTGTTTGATAATGAACTGACAGGGAGCGTACCTGACAGCATCTCTCGTCTTCGTTTCCTCCAAGAGTCTGACTTTCGTGAAAATCGTCTGGAAGGAGATCTACCAAACTTTCTAGATGGTACTTGTAATTTATTGGAAGTACTAGAGAAATGGAAACACCGAAAGGCGAGTTACCGGCACTCTGTACTTGGCGACCCGATTCCAGGTGCGATCGACTTAAAGATGCGGGTGACGCCAGCGTCTCCACAGAACTTTTTGCATTCGTTGGAGCCGCCAGCATCTTATTCTTCTGGTGTGAAGTTTCATCCGACGCTCGATTTGACTGTCGATGAAGGTGAAGAAGAGGATGGGAACGAAGTAGTTGGTGAGTTTATGAGGAAGCTGCAAACCGATACGAGCAGCAAGTATGAATCAAGGGAATAAAGCCAACTGTCTTAAATTTGAAATGACTTTAATAGTTCTCGCGTTGTATGCATAAGTCGTGTACGACTGTGTTTTCTTTCGATCGGCTATGTCTTCCTTAATATATGTGGAACGAGTGGCGATCACTCTATATCGATGTCTGGGTGTGCAAATGAAAATGATGAACGCAAGAAGTGTGTTGCTCCTAAGGGCATATATGAAGTAAGCTCCTAATACAAAAAAGATTCCAAACATTTACTACTGTACGCGATAGAGATGAAAAGCTATTTCATCATACTATATTTGGGGAGCACAATTTGTTCTATTTCTACGTAAATACATCTTAAAGCAATATGGGAAACATCGCCACCGTAGATGTTCCCATGACAGTGACCCAGCGTATCTACAGCGGAGACTTGAAGTAGATACTTCTTGACGCTCTATCTCTTCAATGAATCTTCAATATCAAGTGTCTAGAAAACAATGTTGGATCTTTATCTTTTTTCTTCACAACCTACACGTTTTCGTAGGAGAATAAAGTCAGCAGGACTATGTTTGGATTCCTATATTGGTTGGAGGAAATCTTAATCGCTTTTTGCGATAGCTTTCTCGCGAAACGGAATTAAAGGGATGATTGAACTGTCGAGGCTAGTACACAACATCTTTCTGTGATGCTTGTGGAAACTCGCAAGTATAAAAGACCATTGGTGACCTTAAATTGCGCGCTGATGCTAAGACACTAAAGTATCCTTTTTTAGGGAGCACTTCATCATGGTGCCAATATGGAAGTTTGACATCTTTAAAACTGCTTCTTCGGCATTATCTTCAGCCATTTCAATTTGCTGAGTAGACAATAAACTATGTGGCCTTAGGTCAATTGAATTCATAAACGTATGGAGTGAAGTATTTCATTTATCAATAGGCTCGATATCTTCTACAGTAGAGTATCTGGGTAGTTATGGAGGATAATGGTTTTGTAAGCGAAAGTGGAAGACTATTAGTTTATTCGCAGCAGTAAAGTGACGGTAAAAGTGTGGAGTGATCAATGGTCGACCTTTGATATATTCTCCTGTGGACGAGCATGCACAGAGGTACCGTGGAAGAATGTACGATGTAGCAACAAGTACGTTTAGCACCAAGTTTCGCAAGATGAAGTTGCAGTAAGCCCATGCAGATTTGTTAGTAAGGCTTAGCGCAAGAGGATCAGTTTACATGCTGTGATGACCATCATGAGGATATGCGATATATTTAGTGGCGTGAATGCAAGACAAATCGTTTCGTTAGAAAACTCCGCTAGATCTTCACTATTAAAGCAACTACTGGTAGCCTACCTAAGTCCATTGGAACAAGTCGAAAGCCAAGCATCGTCACAAAGCTTACACTGGACCAATATACTATATGCTACTTCGTCTTCTTTTGCATGAAGAAGCTTTATTAAACGATCTTACAATTGCCCCGTCACAACGCACGGATTAGTCGTAGCCAATGCGCGTGCGAGGGAAATCTTACGTGGTAACCTGGCGAAACTTCTGTATCAATAACTTTTCGTTTAGAAAATGGAATGGAGAGCAAATAACATTAGTAGTCGAGCAGCAGCTCTCATCTCCAGTAACCCGACTATCTCAACGATTAGCCTTTTAAATCTATGTAAAAGATGCGGCACACGAGGAACGACTTCTATCTGAGAAGTACGACTAATCTGTCTTGTGTCGCGCGTCGTAGTTTGTAGCCTTTGATTGCAAGTTATTTGACTTGGTTTGACTATGCAACGTCGATGGTACGTACCCCATGATACCGACTGTGGATTACTCGAATTAATTTTATTCGTACATCTTTTAGTTACCGCTCCACACGCATGGTAGATGGGCTCGATCCCAATGCTTTTAAGAATGCTATCGACATTTTTGGCATGAAAAAATATAAATATGAAAATGAAATACATCCGACTCACTTGTACTACTTTGTGATCAAGAAAGCACAATCAAAGCTTCACATTCAATAGCTCTAGCGTGCCTGCAGTAATCCATCTAATTGATTGGCACGCGCTGGTCGCAGACACCTAGAGCGAAGCGCATTCGAAGGATGTGTGGTCAATTCGAATTTTCCTTTCTACTGCGCACACGGATCGCATCTTGTCTTCCAGCGCTGCACTAAAAAGCGATCATGTCCGAATCATCTTCGTCGAAAGATGGAGTTGACAACCCTGCACGGCGACCGATCTCGTACAACTCTGGTGAGGAGATGATGCACTATGGAACGAAAGCACTGCATCAGGATGTCGCTGAAAAGGTTGAGAGAGCTATGGGCGCTCCGTTTCCACGAATGGAAGTTCGATTCCAGAACGTGTCCATGAGTGCAAGTGTCAAAATGGCTCACGACCCAGCGAAAGCTACTTCGGGACAGTATGAATTGCCAACGCTATCCAACCACGCCGTCAAGATGTTCTCGGGCTTGTTCGGCAGAAAGTATTCTGCAGAGAAGACG
>JAADVB010000407.1:0-12774 GCA_023334545.1 Salisapilia sapeloensis
ACTTTAATGGATAGAATTACAAAACTTGAATCCCATTTTTGCTGGACCGTTATGCAGCACAAACATGACCAAACTTTTCGTATCCGGAGTGGAAGAATGCCATTGGTCTAGTACTGAAGAATCTTACCTCAATCAACTAGAGCTAAGTGAAAGCTGACAACTTCACCTTTGGAAAGCTGTAGGATGTGATATAACTATGTGTCAAGATGAATTTATGCCATGGGCACAACTCGGCCAAGTTACTTTATAGGAACCACTATCAATGTACAATGGTACTAATACGGATGGAGTCGAACAAACAAGCATCCATCCATTCTACACGACTATTTTCCAAACCCCGGTAAGCGCAGCGATAGTGGCGTAGACTATGACTACATTTTTGAATCTCGGATTGAAGAAATAGCATAGCACAACAGCAAGCAATAGTTACCGACGAAAGCTAGAGCGTTTTTTGCGGAAACACTGATCAAGGCGGATTGTTGTGAAGGCAATCAAATTATTTGAAAGCATGACACTTGAAGCTGTCTGCGTTTTTAAGCAAAGGGCATGATGGATGAGAGTAAACAAGGACTAAACTACTTAAAAATATAATTTCTTTCATCTCATGTGTATCCAGTGATGTGGACTGTGACTCAAGCGCTTAATCATCGCAGCAACTTGAGCGAAAGGGTATCACCTCTTATACGCCTACCATACACTAAATAGTGCGTATCTATAGCTTACATAAATAGCGAAAGGTGTTTTTATATAGTGAAGCCATGTGCCACTATAACCATCACGACTGGCCTAGAAATGGCTTCATTTTATCGCTTGGCCGCAAGAGCTCTCGACGTTACGGAGTTCCTTAGCAACCATGGACGCCGCTAACTTACACAACATCCTCTTGCACACCTTCAGCAATGACAACGCTGCTCGTAATGCTGCTGAAGAAGCCATCAAGCAGCTTCACTTGACACCAGGCAGCCTGCAGCTGCTCGTGCAGGTCGCGATGGAAGACAATGTCAGCCGTGAAGTCCGCCAGGCTGCTGCCGTGCAGCTCAAGAACATCGTGCAGCGCTACTGGGAAGGAATGGATGATAAGCAGGGCAACCTGACCCCAGCCTTCTCGGATGCGGACAAAGCTGGGTGTCGCCAGAACGTACTCGAGGTACCCATCCATCTATCCGTCCGTACTATGCGATTTATATTCATAACGATCTATTTCAGGCACTCTTTGTATCGGAAGACAGCTCTGTGCGTGCTCTGCTTGCTGAGACCGTTGCTTCAATCGCTCGTCTCGACTTCCCCGTACGAATAGCTATTCTCCTTTTATCTTCTTTTCATTTATTAAAAGTCATGTGACTACAGGACCACTGGCCGAACCTCATTGATGAGATCTGCAAGAACGTGCAAAGCAACCATGCTACACGTATTATCAACGTACAGTCTTCACATTGGTGTCGTAGAATTTTTTCGCTTACTCATCCCATTCATAGGCTCTTCTCGCCCTCCGTCGTGTCGTCAAGAACTTTGAGTACCGCGCAGATGAGGTACAGCACGACACTTTATCTTGTATAAAGTCTATACTAATCAACTATCTCTCGACAGCGTCTCGGTCCACTCTTTGCGCTCGTGGAAAGCGTCTTCCCGATGCTCCATCAGATGCTAACGCAGCTCCAGCAAAATTACTCGCTTGAGTCGGCCCACATGATCCACCTCATCCTCAAGTCCTACTGGTCGTGCGTAAAGTGCACTCTACCTCCGTTCCTGGCGCAAACGCCACAGGTCCTCACGTGGATGCACTCGCTACGTGACATCGTCGCACAGCCGCTGCCTGAAGCCAGTGAAGGTGGCTTGCCTGCTGGTCAGCCGACGGATGAAGAAGAGCGTGAGAACTGGCCTTGGTGGAAGCTCAAGAAGTGGGCGCTCCAGATCCTCGTGCGCTTTTACTCTCGCTACGGGAACCCGAAGAAGGCAGAGGACCAGTACGCTGAAATGAGCACTGTCTTCCGCAACCAGGTGGCCCCGGAGCTCGTGCCTACGATCTTGGACACGCTCGCTTTGCGCAAGAATGGCCGCTTCTGCACCGACCGAGTCGTGCAGCTCAGTCTCGTCTTCATGCAAGAAGCTGTCGACTCGAGCGTCACGTACAAGGTGCTGAAGCCGCACCTCGGGTTCCTCATCTTCGAAGTCATCCACCCCGTGCTCTGTCTGACGCAAAAGGATCTGCAGCTATGGGCAGAAGATCCGCATGAGTTTGTCCGTCGCACGAACGACGTCTTTGAAGACTTCTTGGACCCTGTTTTCGCTGCCTCGAACCTCTTGGCAGACCTGTGCACGAAGCGTGGGAAGGACTGCTTGCCGCAGGTGCTCCAGTTCTACAATGACATCTTGACCAAGTACGCCAACACGCCGGAAGCCGAGCGTGACTACATCCAGAAGGACGCTGCGTTACATGCACTCTTTTCACTCGACACGGTGCTCACCAAGAGCTCAGCGCATAAAGCTCAGGTGGAGCCCATGATTGTGAACCACATCCTGCCAGAGTTTAAGAACCAGCATGGGTTCTTGCGACTTCGTGCCTGTCGTGTCTTCTCACGTAAGTACATTGAAGGCATCCGGTTCGAAAATGAGCAGACGCTTGTGAGCATCGTCGAAGGTGTTCTCGACTGTATGTTCGACCCGGAGCTGCCTGTACGTATTGAAGCAGCTAAAACCATTCGTTTTGTCGTTATGTACCCGCACTCGGACACGGTTGTCGATGTGCTGCGTCCGCGATTGCCGCAGATCCTCGAACAGTTCTTTAGTCTGATGGACGAGATTGGAAACGACGAAGTTGTGGTTGCGCTTGAGCACATTATCGACCGCTTTTCGGACGAAATCGCACCTTTTGCACTGCAGCTCGTGTCCAAGTTCGTCGAGTTCTTCCAGCAGTTCACCGCTGCGTCGGAGGATGATGAAGATGCTTCCTTAGCTGCTGTCTCTTGCCTCGATGCGATCAACACGATCTTGATGAGTGTCCACAACCAGCCAGAGCTCTATGCGCTCATGGTACCGACGTTGGCGCCTGTTGTCCAGCGCATTCTGACGGACTTTGACTACGTCGAGTACATGGAGAGTGGCATCGACATCCTCGGCTCGCTTGCATTCTACAGCCACAAGATCACGCCGGCGCTGTGGGAGCTTTTCCCACTGCTCTTCTCTTCCTTCCAGGGATGGGCAGCTGACTACTTGACCAACTTTGTGCCAGTGATCGATAACTTTGTCGGTCGAGACGTAGATGGCTTCTTGGCTGGTGCTGCCACGGACCCTCAGACGGGTGCCCAGATCCGGTACTTGGAGCTCGTGTTCAACATGGGCAAGAGTGTGTTCGATGGTGACTACTCTCAGGAAGTAGACGTCTGTGCTGCCTGCCGTCTGTGGTACTCTCTCCTCCACAACTGCTTTGGCAAAGTGGATGAGTGCGTGCCTCCGATCGTTCACATGGTCTGCGCGCGTCTGTTGAAGCCTGTGCAGGAGAACGAGAGCGAGGACTCGACAATCCGCAGTCTCTTGGGTGTCGTCGGCAGCCTCTTCCACTACAACCCGGCGCTGACGATGGCGGCGCTCGAGAATTTGAACGCTGTCGATGGTGTGTTCAAGATCTGGCTCATGGACCCCGCTCGCTTCGACTCGTTCCTTGACCGCAAGCTCTTTGTTCTTGGTATCACGTCGCTGCTCAAGCTACCGGTCGAGAAGATCCCTGCATCGTTGCGTCCGCACATGAAGCAGATTGTCCAAGCCGACATGAGTGTGCTCGCGCATTCGATCAAGAACCCTCGTCCGGGTATTCAGCCAGAGGAAGAGGAAGGCGAAGACCTTGGCGCCGGACCGGAGAACTTTGAACAGTTGCTTGATGCCGGTGGATATGACTCTGGAGAGGACGCCGAAGATGTCATGGATGACCAGTACTATGAGATCTTGAAGCAGTTGAGAGAGGAAGCTTCTCTGGACACGCAGTTCATGTACGACGACGATGGTGACGACGACTATGCGAGTTTGTTGGATGAAGTGGATGAAGTTGAGTTCTTCCTGTCGACGCTGCACAACTTTGCACAGGCTCATCAGGGTGAGTACCAGAGCTTGCAGTTGGAAGCCGATCCGGAGTGCCAGCAGATGCTAGCGTTCTTCCAGGAAGAGCACGCGAAGCGACAGAAGCGAAAGGCTGAAGGAGAGCAGGCTCAGTAAGGGTCTAGGGAATTTATGCCAGAAGTGTACGGAGAAAGTGTGCCGATGGCAGTACGAGAGTAGGAGTAGAAGAGAAGAAAACACGATTTGGTTTACAAGTACTTGTCCTAGTTCGTTCCGTCGTACGTCGCTGCTGGATCGAACTTGGCATTCCGGTGCTTCCGGAGGCATTTCGTGCCACAGTAGACGAACTCGAATTTCGAAAAGTACTCGCCTTCGATCGGCTCAAAGTCCTTGTTGCAGACACTGCACTTGATCCAGTGCTTGGGGACTTCAGCAAGAGCTGGTGGGGTGTACCACGCTAGCAAGTCGACTGGGTTTCTACGTACGATTTGGTCCCACAGTATCGGGAAATCGGATACTTGAAGCTGTGCTTCGAGTCGACGTTTAAACCAAGTGGACAGGTATGCGTATCCACCTCCGCCAAAGCGCCGGTACTGGACTCGTTGCGTGATGTTTGTAGAAAGCAAGAGCTTGTCTGCGCAGTCATGTTGGATGAGTTTAGCAATGCATTTTGCTATGGATGCATCGGATGGAGGTGGTATTTCATTCGGAAGGAAGGAGGAGCGGGAAGCTAGAGCAGTAGGGACTAGGAGAGGATTGATAAAGGTCATGTCGGAGACCGCGTAGTGCCCGATAAAGTTAAAAGCTAGTCGAACTCCACTGCTGCACAAGTCTTTTAGAAAATCGACGCGGTCAGACCATCGGTCGGCATGACAAATGACTAGTTGTCCAGCTGAAGCTCCGACGGTGATGAGCTCTTGGATCCAGGTCTTGATTGCGATCTCAAACAGAGATGGAGTCATCAAACCATTATCGCCATTTGAAAAGGACAGAAATACTGGCGCATTCGTTCGTGACTGAGCCTACAGGTTGCATACTGTCAGTGGTGATTGGTAGAAGTATGTGTATCAAGCCTACCGATGCTATAATCTGAATAAGCGTTCGATCGGTCGGAGAGAGGTCTACATTCAAGATGTGGATCTGTTGATAGATAGCACCAGCTCCGCCATCCTCCTTTGACGATGAACGAAAGCCAAAATTAAGTTCGTTCTCTAATTGAGCAGCAAGCTCTGAGATAGTCTGATCATTCGCTTTGCCAGTCTCATGCAGCTTGGCTTTATCCACCGTGGTGACACTGACGATCGGCACGTCGAGTCGCTTTGACAAGGATTGGAGCGATCCGTGCAGCTCATTCCTACCCTCTTGCGGCAAGGTGACGTCAATGATTAGAGGTGATGACTCGATATCTTGCAAAGCTTGTAATTCACGATACGCAGGGTCCTCTCGATCCATGATAAGGTTCCGACCGTCATTGTGCATTGGCTGCTGACGATATGCAATGCGCTCTTCTACGTCCAAATCCGACCCATTCATCCTCCCACCAATTCGATGCAATACATGTTCATGCGGTAGTACGAAACGCACTTGAGTTGGCGCTACACTACCATTCACAGTCCTAATGAGCTTATCCATCATTTCAGAATGTACAGAAATGGTTCAGCTGACATGATGACCCTCTAATTATCTATTGACACCATCTTAGTCTTGATGACGCGACGCCATTTAACACTTTTGAATTCGCCTGATTACGCTTAGATCATGCTGCTCCGTCAGACACGCGTGGCATCGCTACGACGATCTGCATTGTCTAGTGCCTCTGTGCAACATTTCCATGGCGGCTTTAACCGTGCGCCTTCCCAAGCTGCGACGAAGCAGGTGGAAACACTGCGACCTGTGGGTGGTGTCCAGCCACTGAGCCTCCGGTCGCCAGTCTTCCAGATCTATGGTGCCAACACTGACGTTGGCAAGACGGTGGTGTCTGCTGGTCTATGCCGTAGTGCTGTCAATGCCTTCGACAGTGTCGAGTACATTAAGCCACTGCAGACGGGCACAGCTGATGAAGCTGGAGACGCTCCGTTCATTCGCAACCATTGCCAGAGCAATGCACTTAATACGTCCACGCTGCATACGTGGAGGACGGCTGTGTCTCCTCATTTAGCAGCAGACAAAGAGGGTCACGCCTTAACGGATGAAGATCTGCTCGCTTCCTTGCAAAAGAAGCTGCAAGAGGTCCAAGGCGCCGGACTGACGTTCGTCGAGACGGCTGGTGGCGTCTTGAGTCCATCAGCATCGATGCGTCCACAAGCAGACGCATACAGGTCGCTTCGACTACCTGTGGTTCTAGTCGGCGATGGCAAACTCGGTGGCATTTCCACCACGCTGTCGGCTGTCGAGAGTCTTGTGCTGCGTGGATACGACATAGCCGCCGTGTGCTTGATCGAGCAGGACGGACTGGACAACATGGAAGCCATGCAGTCACGTCTGGAAGAGCTAGGCGTGCAGGCGTTTACGATGGACGCCCTGCCTCCTCAGCCTGAGCCATTGGACCAGTGGTTCAAGTCGCACGAAGCTTCGTTTGACAGTGTGATTCGATCTCTCCAAGACTTCCACTCGAACCGTCTCGACCGACTCCGTAACATGCAGGAGAATGCCGAGAAAGTGTACTGGTGGCCATTCACTCAGCATAAGACGTACGGATCGCTGTCCATCATTGACTCAGCTCATGGAGATGACTTTAGCATCTACCGACCAGAGTCCCAGCAACTCGAGCCTTCCTTTGACGCTTGTGCGAGTTGGTGGACGCAAGGTATTGGCCATGGCAACAGCAAGCTGGCGACATCTATTGCGTACGCTGCTGGTCGCTACGGCCACGTCATGTTCCCTGAGAACGCACATGAGCCTGCGATGCAGCTGAGTCAGAAGCTCGTGGAGACCGTCGGGAAGGATTGGGCGACGCGTGTCTACTTTTCCGACGACGGCTCTACGGCCGTGGAAGTAGCGCTGAAGATCGCTTTCCGAAAGTTCTTACGTGACCAAAAGCTCCAGTACGAGACTTTTGATACCAACGCACCAAAGCTAGTGGTGCTTGGACAGACGAACTGCTACCATGGTGATACGCTCGGTACGATGAATGTAGGCGAGCCGAGTGTCTTTAATATGCAGCAGCATCCGTGGTACCGGGCGGAAGCATGCTTCGTCGATCCGCCATCTGTGGCGTTGCGAGATGGCAAGTACAGTATCTCGGTTGCGCCGGAGCTAGGGGTGCCAGAGCACTTGACACAACAGACGTACGATACGTTAGAAGAAGTATTTGATGCCGCACGGAACGATCCGGAGTTGATGACAGCTTATCGAGCATACATCTCTGGCATGATTGAGTCGACGGAGGCCAAGTCTGGGGATGGAAATGGCGTGCGAGTAGGAGCGACGGTGCTGGAACCAGTGCTGATTGGCGCGGGTGGTATGATCATGCTAGACCCAGTGTTCCAACGAGCAGTGGTGGAGGAGAGTCGTAGTCGAGGCATTCCTGTAGTCTTCGATGAAGTCTTCTCTGGCTGGTGGCGCCTCGGTGTCCAGAGCGGACGCGACTTGCTTGGTGTGAACCCGGATATTGCATGCTATGCAAAACTCTTGACGGGTGGTGTGGTACCGATGGCTGTGACGTTGGCATCGGAAGAAGTGTTTGAAAGCTTTTTAGACGATGAAACGCTCCAGGCTTTGCTCCATGGTCACTCGTTCACGGCGAATCCGATCGGATGCGCTGCTTCCATCGCGTCGTTGGACGCGTACGATTTGCTGACGGACGCTCAAGGCGAGACGACGACGCCGAGACACTATTGGGACCCAGCTATCCTCAAGGAACTGTCCGAGATGGACAATGTCGAACGGACGTTTGGTATCGGTACGGTCATGGCCGTGGAGCTCAAGTCGTCGGACCCGGGATACACATCGAAAGAGGCGAAGCATTTGATTGCGAGCTTAAGACAGACGCAGAACATTTACGCTCGATCTCTAGGCAACGTCGTCTACTTTATGTGTTCTCCTTTGACGACGCAGCAGGACTGTCAGCGTCATCTCTCTCGCTTGCGACAGGAGCTTGAGTAGCTTAAGAAGGAAAGTAAACGACATTGAAAAGTCTTGTGTATATTGGCAGTTGAGAATATAGGAAAGTTGTTAAGAAATGATACAAGCTGGAGGCTGGGCTTGAGTAGGCTGACGGTTACGCTCGGATGTGACGCGCTCGAGCTCTTTCATCGAGACGGTGTAGCATCGGATGAAGGCTTCGCGGTTATCCAAGGCGTGGACGGTACGATCATGGATGAGCCGATTACGACAACTTGCGAGGTACCGGAGAGACTTGACGGTCGTCGACGGAAGGTCTCCCTCGATATCTGAGACCTTTTCATGCAAGCCTTTGCCACCAGCGTGGAAATTTTCTTCGAGGTAGCTTTCCGCTTCTTTCGTAAGGACGATTGCTAGCTCGTAGTCATTGCTAGAGTATTCCACTTGAGGTTCGCGGGACTGTGCTGCTCCCATGCTTAGCTCCCTCGCGTCTTGGAGTACTATGGGAGGCGTTTAACGTCGATGTGCAAGAACAAATTAGCTTGAAGGTATATATGTGGAGGCAGGAATTGAGAAAGAGAACCTTGTGGTGTTAAGAGGAAAGGATGAGTCGTTGTGGAGTGTGAAGTAGCCGAGGCCTCAAGCATTCGCTTACGAACGAGGTGTCCGATTCGAGGTAGAAATGCTCACTAGTGCTGTTTTTGATAACCATATGGAATTGCTGGCTACTTTGATTTGTAGGAAGTATGCTTGTGCTACATGTAGAGACGACGAAGGGATCTGATGTTGGAATGATATATTAGTAGAGGAAGTAAAACTGTCGAGGTTTGTCATGCATAGATCGAGATAAGAGCCATCTTGTCATTCTTATCGTTGCTGTAGAGATGCATTCTCGTCAAACTGTTTCTTTCTTCTGTACATGTAAATTTGTAGCTGTAGGAGATGTCAATCCGGGTACACGATGAGCTAGTGGAGCGATGGAGATACCCTGCTAGTCGTACATTTCCGAGTCTCCGTTTATCCACATCAAGTGAACTGATGACTACGCTAAGATCAATGGACTCTTCCTTACACTCCACCTTGCTTCATTCAGTATTCAAACACAATATATCTCCATTTAAACTGCTAGACAATGCTCTATCCTGTAGTAGATTCTAGAGCTTACAAGACTGGATGCATGCTCCAGCACCTTTCGATGATCTTCTCACGCATGAAATTCGAACAAGCCAGTTTGAAATTCAATCGAACAAGTTTTTTATCCGTCTGCGGATTGACGGAATTCAAGTCTGTCACACTTGTGATTGGTGAACGTTTCAAAAATTTTGGCGCGAGATCGTAGTCATCGAAAAAGGGCACTTCGAACCGGCGACGGATCGGCTGCAAGGTCCATCAACGCCATCACCAGCGCAACCTCTTCTCCAAGAACATCACGTCCTTCGGTTCCTACGTGTATCCTGTGCAATTGACAAGCACGATATCACGTACTCTTGCCGGTATTGCCGTTTTCGCATTTCGATTCTCCCGCGAATTCACACATTGAAGAAGACGTCCCATCTTTATCTACTTGATCGCTCGTTTTATCCAGACTAGTACATACAGACGTAAGGATATATGTAAGCAATACGGTGGTCCCCTCCATGTAGCACCACGTTGTACCACACGCCGTTATCAGATACACAGACACTTATTCTATCTTGGACAGACAAGCATGCCAGGTGATGACGAGAGCTCGTTCATGAGCCCTACAAAGGTGCAATCAGCTTCCGCGATAAACCCAGCAACACCAGCAACAGTAAGTAGAATCCTATTGCTCCAACTTCTTCTAAACACACTTTCTGACTCTTCATCTCCTAGTCGCGCACTATTCGCGTAGCAGATCCAAGTCCGAATCGAACGGAAGCTGCTGCTGCTATGTTAAACCTACTGGCAGCTCCCCCAGCATCACAAGATCTTGTGGCACATACGGTAGAAACCTCTTTACATCGATGTATGCAAGGAAGTACTCATCCGTATGCACAGCCAGCGCAACCACAAGAGACAAAGGCAGCTTCTACGCCCGTAAAGAAGCGCGGGAGCTCAGCGAAACGCAAGTTAGCCAAACCTCCGGTGAAGAAACCCAAGGCACAGAGCAAGAAGACGAGTAAAAAAGTAGCTGGCTCTGGCAAAGACGAAGTGAACGGACTGAACGACTCGATGGAGCATTGTGTTATGAGCGGAAACGAATCTGAGACATCTGCGAAGAAGACTAAGAAGAAATGGACGACCGGTCAAGGTGTCCAATGCGTTCCTTATCGCGAGTACAGTCGCAAGGACAAGTCTCTCGGTCTACTCGTCGAAAAGTACGTTTCGTATCGATGTTTATTGAAGGTACGCTCTAAGTCGTCATAGCTTTTTGAAATTATACGAAGCGAGTGGCGTATCGGAGATCTGTTTAGATCACGCCGCGCAGGAGCTTGGTACGTTCTTCTCGCTCTTGTAGGAGTACGCGTAGCTTATACATGAGCTAGATGTTGGACGACGGAGAATTTATGATATTGTGAACATTCTTGAGAGCATCCATCTCGTCAGTCGACGGAGTAAGAGTTGGTACAATTGGCATGGACTTGAGGCACTACCGACGTCAACTAGTGCCATGAAGGTATATTCTTATAGCATCCTGTAATCGAGAGGTGAGAGTAACATGGAGGATGGTAGGAATTATTTGCCGAGATGAAGAGAGGTGACGCTTACTTGCGCAAGTAGATCGACACGATATCTAACGTCTTCGTTTTCCTTGATACAGCATCAAATAGTCTACTGGTAGAAAATGGTCGGAGGAGGGAGCGTGGCTCCTTGTGTAAGCTCAGTCGCATGTTCGTCGAACTCTTTCTTGAGGAGGTGCGATGTCTTCTACATTCTCAAGCGACTACATCTGATTGTATACCATAGGAGAATTGTATCATCCCGTTAGATGATGCTGCAAAGCAACTAGTCGAAGAAGATGACGATACGATTGAAGACCGCGCTTTAAAAAGTAATTCTTGTAGTGAAGACGATGACGACGGTAGCTGACGTTGTACTAGCCAAGACACGTCGACTATACGACGTCGCTAATGTCCTCGTGAGCGTTGGTTTGATTGAAAAAGTCCGCATGCCACACACGCGCAAGCCAAGCTTTCGATGGAAACATCGATCTGGCGCTCCTGTACTTGCAGAGGAGCGTCTGACGCAGCCGGAAGAAGAGATGGAGACGGCGGATGATGTCGAGATGAAGAGTCACGCCGTGGAACCAGACGCTGCTGTTGTTACCTCCCAGTCGTGCGGAAGTGATATCGTAGACGACGCGAAGGAGACGGAAGCTCGGAAGAGGCCGCTGACGAGTGAGACGCATGCGACTGACGCTTCACCTCAGGTAGAAGCGTGGAAAAGAGTGAAAGTTGATCATGATGGTGTCGCGCCACAGATGCTGCGCTTTAATCCTGCTACGCACTCGCCAGTGCACCCGAATGTAGTGCTGGAAGAAGAGCAGACGCGTGTGAGTCGATACTTGGAGAATTATATTCGCGAATATGTCGATTATACTGGCCGAGGTCAAGTGCGAGAGGGCGAGCCGTCGACACAACTGGCCGAGTGGGCAGCGAATATGGCGAGAGACCACGACCGTGCCTAGCTTTGTTTTTCGTCTTGCTGTTATTTCCGCTCTCGTTGTCGTGTATGTGCCACGAAAATAGCATTGAATTGTTTCTTGGAAGGCATCTTGTATCGGTACTTGTCGAAGTAGTGTTGGGGTTTTGTTGAGTAAGAGGTAGGAGGTGCCTTGCTGTGCATATGAATGACAGAAGTATCTATCGGCAACGCGATGGCTATGAGTAGAATGTGCTTCATGCTACACGCTGTAGTTAATAAATATGCGATGGGGGAAGCTCTTGGGGTTTGTCTATCTAAACAAGTCAATTAGAAAGTTTTGATCATCCATTTAGGCTTTGTTCGTTGAGCAGATAATCAGGTAGTATACAAGGCATTGAAGGCATTATGTGATCAAACACATGGATGAATTAATTGTAATAGGAATCAATACCCAAGTCTTTGGCGGCCCATCCTACTCTTACGTCGCTATTTACCTTTCCGCTCCTATCCATGCGTATCGTTCGATCCTCTGCCATACATTGGCAGGGAATAGCGTCGAGTGTATCGTGGTAGATCGCCAAAAGCCATTCAGGTTGAAGTGTCATTCGATTTGCTTGCAACATTGAGCTCTTCGCCATTTCAGTGGAACGAGTACAGTGCGAGTCGCAAATATCGTCCAGTTATTCCATCCATCACTGTACTCTGTCTGTTCCGAAAGAATAGCGAAGGGCTCAATAGCGCAAGTAAAGCGAAGAGCTCACCAAGTCGAGCGACTGTTTCGCGCGCTTTGTCAAATTTGCACATTTCGAGCACCAGGCGTGCCTTAAAGTCTTCTCCAGGATGGTTTCCTCCTGATTGCATCAAATACGAAAGATCACTTGCTTTTGTACTCCTCGTCTGGCGGGAAAGCTATATTAGAGTGTTACGTTGGGTTTCCATTAGCCAGTGGCAAAGCTATATCGTCTATTCTCAATGAACGCAGAGGTGTCCGATTCGACTTTAATGGATAGAATTACAAAACTTGAATCCCATTTTTGCTGGACCGTTATGCAGCAC
>JAADVB010000408.1:0-12758 GCA_023334545.1 Salisapilia sapeloensis
TAAGCTACATTTCCATACTAAACAGATCCATTCAAGTAACGTGTGCATGACAAAGGTGGAGGAAAAGGACGAGCCATGGGACTTTGACAGTCTTTTAAATGAGGTCTCCCAGGAGCTGCAAAAGGACATGGAGGAGAAAGAAGATGCACAAAGGGCTGACATCGCCTAGGTCTTTATCGTGATCAGGAATAAACTGCATTTGGGTCTAAATGTAGATACAGCATTAAATATTTATTACGTTTAATAGCACAAGAAGAAAAGAATTCAATGTATTTTATTTGTGGCATTAAGTGGAGAACAGCAGATCTGGACAAAACCAATCGATTGCCATGGTGACTACGAGGCGCAGTGCTGCTCTGGCGGAGCAGAAGTCCAAGACTGCCAATGCTGTCGATCCAAGTGCTTCCAAGAAGTCAGTGCGGTCGTCCAAGCGGAACAGCGTAAATAGCAAAAAGCCGGTGACTAGAGCAAAGAAAGCAAAGCCAGTAGAGAAGCCGTCCGATGATGAAGCCTCGGACAGTGATGCGAACAAGGAAGAAGAGAATTCTGTTGCTCAGAAAAGCTTCGCCTCGAATGAAGAACAAAACGAGCAGGTGGACAGTGACGAAGAAGAGGATGCAGATGCACAAGTGACTACAAACGAAAGGGAAGACGCAGAGGACAGTTCAGATGAGCCACAAGAGGAGAAAGATGACAAATCCGAGAGTGAAGGTGAAGCCGAAGAGAATCCCGCTTCGGACGAAGAGGAGCTTAACGCCGCTGAGGACCAAGAAGAGGGCACAATGGATGCCGTTGGGTTCGGTGACGCCATGAGCAAGATTCTTGGCCAGAATGTCAACACGGATGCTCCTCCGATTCTGGCGAAGCGTACGACAGCTCGGATGCGTGAAATTCAGAGCGAACGAAAGGAGGCAAAGACAGCCAAGATGAGTGCTGCTGAGAAACGTCAGCAGGAACGGAAAGAGATGGTCATCCCAGACCACACGACATTGGCTCAGGACCGAAAATTGCGCTCTATCGCGACAAAAGGTGTAGTCGCACTGTTCAACGCTATCGAGAAGCACCAGCATCATCGTGGCAAGTCGACGCAGAAGAAGGAGGAAGCAGGTAATTTCCTTACGATGATGTGTATGATATGTTTGACTGAAGGTTGTTTGAAAATAGTCAAGGAGATGAGCAAGGAGAGCTTTTTGGGCCTGCTCAAGGGCCAAAAATCTGCTGAAAAGGAGCCTTCAAAGGACAAAAGCTCGTGGTCGGTGCTGCAGGACGACTTTATGATGGACGCAAAGATGAAAGACTGGGACGGTCCGACGGTGAGCAAGAAGCGCAAGTCCAACAAGGCCGCAGCAGACGTAGACGAAGAGGAGTCCTGGAGACAGATAGAAGACATGGATAGTGACGAGGAGCCGGCGAAGCGCGCGAAAAAGAGCGTTCAATAAATTTGTTTGCATACACCTTTTCAAGATGTCTGTGGCATGCTGTGTGTTTTGCCGACAAGAAGATGTCGTTTGAGTGCCATCGTAGGACTCGCGGTCGTCCGCCATAGTAAAATCCAGTGAACTTTCTGCCACGAACTAGATTTGTAACACATCGGTTGTAAATTGGTGTACTCTTTCGGAAATAAAAAGACACGATCGACGAAGGGTAGAAGGCAAAAAAGTACGAGAACGCGCTCGGCAGCAGTCGGGCTGATAGAGAAGCGTGCGTCCTTTGACTTTTTGCATTTGTCCCACGTGTGTCTGTCCGTCTCTCTGACATTCGCGCAGACGCTCGGTTGCCACTAGATCAGGCGCTGACATTTTCCTTCTTTGCTTTCCACATATCAACTCGAGGCACTTTGGACGTCTTTTCTTACATCAGGTATCCTGTCACAAGCTTCGAGTTTGCCATATCTGTCTCTATACTCACGTGCATACAGTTCGGATGGTCAGTTACGCCTCCAGTACGTCCGCCGAGGAGGAACTCTTCATGTCGCGTGCTCGGCACATGCCGTCTCAGGCCGGGATGGACGACGGCATGGACGACGTGTGGATCCAGTCGTCGAACCGCCGGAGGTGCGAGCGACCTGATTCACCGGACTTTGCTCCGTCCTCGTCGTCCTCGTCCTCCAACTTTAACTTTGATCCATCCGTGTCCAACATCAGTGACAAGTTCCCGTCGAGCCCGACGAACTTGAATGACTCGGGCTCTGGGTACGAGTTCTCGCGTCATTTCCACTGGAAGTCTGCCCCTACACCGGTGGAGCAGAACGACTTGCCTGGACCGATGGAGAACATGTCCAAGTCCTATGATGCTGCCAGTCTTTTTGATCGTAGCGCCATGGACGGCATGCACCAGAGTGACGTTCGACCGAAAATCACACCACAGCGTCCGAATCGTAGTGCTAGTACGACGCAGAATGTCAGTAGTGACGACGCCACTCGTACACGTAGTAATTCGTTCTTTGTTCCGGACGCAGATGCTTCCTTTAGTATTGGTATAAGTGACAAGAGTTCGTACGAAAAGAGTGGACGTCGACAATCCTTTCGCATGGCCAAGATGGATCGAGAGAAAGGTCTCGGGAGGAGGAACACGATGGATCCAGCAGCCATGTCGTGGAAAGACCAGACGACCCAGCCGACGCATGAAAGTTCGATGGAGAATCAGGACACGCCCATGGCGTCCCCCGTGAAAAGCACATTTACAGGCACAGCACTCGGCCAGGAGAAACGTACAGAGGTGTCCATGGATGAGGAGCAGGACGGCGTGTCGAGACGATCGGCCGTCCAGTCGTTCCAAAAGGCGTTTGGTAATACTCCCTTTGACATCCCCAACACTTTCTCTACCGGCGTCGCGTCTCCAAAAGCCAAGCGGAAGACACGAACAGGTATGTTTAGCAACGGTCGACGAGCGAATCGGAGTCCGTTGAAGCCCATTTCGGAGAAGAGTCCGCCCATTGCACCTGCCGTTGCTTTTGACGTCAAGAGCTCCCCGATGGAGACAGAGCCTACAGTCTCTGGACAAGGCACTCAGTCCTCTCCGATTACTTTTAGCGATTCTCCGGTCCAAGTAGTGGAGAAGGACGAAGACATTCAAGCTGCGTTAGGCATCCCACCTCCATCCAGCACGAAATCCAGTCGCACCTTTCGCCATGCTTCGAAGAAGAAGAGCTCTCGCACCAAACCTTCTCGTAACGTAACGAGTGAACGTGCGGATCCTCGGCCGTTTGCTTTTGTACCGACAGAGCAAGAGGAGAAACCCGCACGTCGCATCCTTCGTGCGAACTCTGTTAAATCCAAAGGACCAGAGTGGACGGAGCTGAAGAAACTAGGAGGCAAGGCGTACCAGCAGCGAGAGTACGTTGACGCGGCAGACTTGTATCGACAGAGCTTGACGGTCTTGGAGAACAAGATGGAGACTGATCCAGACAGCGTGACGAGATCGTTAAAACAGGATAAAGCCAAGCTCCACTCGAATCGAGCAGCAGCGTTGATGATGCTCATGCAGCTGTCGGAGGCGCAGCGAGAGGCAGAGCGATCGATCGAAGAGGACGAGCAGTACACTCGAGCGCACTTGCGTCTAGCGAGGATCCACGTGCTGCAGGGAGAAGTCGTGGGCGCGAGGGAGAGTCTAGCCAAGTGTCGTCAGTGGGCAAGCAAGGTGCCTTCATCTGTAGATGCGAACGACCAGGCGAGTATGAACAAAGTGCAGTTGAGCGTCGAGTCTCTGTCCGGTTTCTTGGCAGAAGTCAAGTGGGCGACAGACGTCCAGGACCACGCGACGGCGCTGCAGTTTCTCGAAAAGGCGCTGGTGATCTCTCCTTGCTCGAGATCGTTCCAGGTGCAGAAAGCAGAGCTCTTGATCGAGCAAAAGGAGTACGTGCAAGTCGTTCAGTACTGCGACTCGATTTTGAATAGGCATCGAGCGCATAATCAGAAGCTGCATCGACCGAATGGGGCGCTAGGAGAAGTCGAGCGTCCCGATGACGAGAGCAGTGGGTTGGATACGGAGGACGGGGAAAAGGTGGATCGAGAGGAGATTGGTATCTTGGGTATCGACCTCAGTCTCTTCCGAAGCACGTCGTTGTACTATCAAAACAAGGTGGAGGATGCCATGAAGCTTTTGAATGCCCTAGAGCTCGTGGCGCCTTGTAGTGCCAAGGTCATCCGAGTGAAGCATCGGTGGCAGGACATGCAGTCGTCTAAGCAGCAAGCGAACGAATTGTACAAGCAAGGAGAGTTCCAAAAAGCAGTCACCATGTATTCTCAGGCGCTGCATCTGGACCCGATGCACGACGAGTACTGCGCTGTCATTTACTGCAATCGAGCCGCTGCCTTGATGTGTCTCAAGCGCTACCACTCCGCTCTCTTGGACTGCGACGAAGCGCTGCAGCGTAAGCCTCGATACGTCAAGGCTCGATTACGTCGCGCGAGATGCTACGTCGCGACTGGCAAGTACGAGAAGGCTGTGGGTGACTTTGACGCGTACTTGGAAGCAGACGTGTATCTGGATCGACGAAAGCGGATGGATATCGAGAGAGAGAAGGAGACGGCGCGCAAGTGCTGGATGGACGAGCGAGAGCACTTGAGACATCGGCGAGAGGAACGGCGAAGACAGAGTGCGCGCAAGTCGAGATTCGCGTGGGAAGGAACAAAGCAGTTTGATCCGAACGCGTCCTACTTTTTCCACGAAAGTCAGCGACAGCGAGCGCCGTATCGACCGAGGGTTGAGCGAAAGCAGACGCTGTATGACGTGCTTGGTGTCAAGCGAGACGCGACTTCTGCGCAGATTAAGAAACAGTATCGAAAGCTAGCTCTACAGCACCATCCAGGTAGATTTTCTCGGTGTATTCATAATTGTTTAGAGTCTCATGTCTGAAGTAGATAAGAAAAGGGACGGCGTGGAAGTGGACGAGGAACTGTTCAAGGCCATGACGGCGGCATATACGGTGCTATCTGACGACGTGAAGCGAGCGCAGTACGACCGACAGCTATAGTTGCACGGATGGCATCTCTAGATAGGCAATTTTACTTTGGGAAGAGGAACTTTTATTTGGCATGCAGATGACGATAAAACGATTGAATGACAGGCTGCATGTACAGCGTCTTGCGCACACGACGTTTGGACGAGAGGTATTCCTGCGTTTCTTTCAGTCCCATCTTGCGGTTGTACAGGAGCCAGCAAAATGCGATGGCTGCGGCACGGCCGTTGCCGGATTTGCAGTGGACGTATGTTCGGACGCCGGAAGAGGCCTTGTCCTCGATAAACTCCATCGCAGCCTTGATGTCGTCCAGAGATGGTTCTGTGTGGTCCTATGATACAAAGAATCAGCCTAAGCTTTAAAATGGTGGATTTGGTGGACGTACGACGGTGGGGAGACATAGCTGTTGAATGCCCAACTTTCGGTACTGGGCAACGGGACCGCTGTACTCGTCACACATGTTGATGACGGCACGCACGCCTCGAGCGTAGAGCTGGCTAACGTGGCCGCAGATTGCCATGGGTGCAGCTCCGAGCATCAAGTGCGAGTCGACGAGTACATAGTACTGATCCCGTCTGCTCCAGTACGTGAATGGCATCGTCGGGTAGAAGGCTAGTCTACCTACGACTCTCGCCACGGGTTTCGGAAGCTTATGACATTGGTACGCTGCATAGATGAGTCCTATGGAAGCTACTACAAAAGGCCATCGAGGAACTTGATCAGGAACGAGCACAAGCGCTCTGTCAAGTACGCTGGAGCTGGTCATTCGCACTTGTTTCGACTCTTGTCAAAAGTTGCTAAAAATACACACCAAATGCACTAATTTTAAAAGAATGAACCAGGTCTATCTAAGAAATTGAAAAAAAGAATGCGAAATTAATTGCTAACTGCCTGCAGCGCCTTGGCCGTGTACTCTGGCGACACGTCGTCGTACTCTTGCAGCAGATAGTTGGACGAATTGCGTTGAAGAAATTTGATAAAGTCCTGTAGACGGGAGGCCACAGGCTCCCGTTCCCGCTCTAGCATCGGCGCCGAGTTGACCAGCAGCGGCAGACGGACTATGGAAAAGATAAGCTCTGTGCTGTCTCAAAAGTAGAAGTATACGTACCAAATAGACGAAGAAGATGCTCTGCACCATATAACTGACTCATGGGTGTGTCCGGATGGTCTTCGCATAGACTGTCGTACTGCGGGCGCTCCATGCGATACAGCAAGAGAGCTCCCAGCGCCTTGTCAAAGTACTCTTGCACGCCCTCCATAATGTTCTTCACATTCTATTGTCAAAAGGTGTTAGTTTTAAAGTAAGAGAGTTTCGTACATCGAATGTACCTGGTACTCCCGTTCATCCTTCTTGTCGTCACTCTTGACCTTGTCCGCTTTCGATTCCAAATAGGCTTTAATGATCTATTCCAGCAGTTCAAAAATGAATCTTCGAAGTGCCCTTGGAGGATTACATACCTGATCAACGTTGGGCTTTCTGGGTAGAGGAACGAGCTTGACTGGCTCATGACTCAGTCTTCTCCAGTCTTCGACGAGATGCTTTTTCAAGACGAACGGCATTTGAAGTGCCATCCGCTTCTCCCCACTTCCTCTTTCTTCCTCTGTCGGCAAGTCGTGCTCCTCCGTCGCCATCTCTGTATCACGCTTTAACTTTTGAAACGGACTCTGCTTGATGCTCTTATTGCTCTTGGCTGCTCCGCCAGGATGGATGCGTTTCCCCTTCTTCTTCTTCCGCTCCGTTTCCTGTGCTAGAATCTTGCTCTTTAATTCCTGCTGCAGTTTTCGCGTCTCAGCATTCACAGGTTCCAGTCTGTCGATCGTGACCCATTCATCCCACTTGGCATTCCACTTTTGGTAATGCAAGTAGTAGCTGACCGTCGACGCTGTCGGCGCGTCTTTCGCGGACGCCGTGGACTTTTGTTTTTTCAGGGCTTTACTGGACTTGACGCCAGTGCCGTCATCGATCTTGCGGATTTTGGCGTCGTACAGCATGCCGCAGTGGTAGGCCAAGACGAGGTCATCGACGTTCGGAGCAAAGGTCTTGGGCGCCATCTCTTCCCGTTTGACGCTGGTGCCAAATGGTGTCGTCTCCGATCGGATTATTCTGAGACAGAACGTAGAGTTGAGACGGTTGGGTGTGAAGTGAAGATAAGTGAAGTGGCGATAAAGACAAGACTTGTGATATCGACAAAGCGCGAGGTGGGTTCGACGACGTAGTGGACGGACCGACTGGAGCCTGTGACTCGGTGTACGTGATAGAAAGTAAATTAGGAACAAGACGGTAGAGTATGGAATCAAGTATCGAGCGAGAGCGGCCGGAGACGCCGACTGGACAGCCTGTACGTAGTGCCTACTAATCGTTTCGACTGTCCTTGGTGTCGATGATATCTGAATGCGATGCATGTAGGAATTAAAAAAAGCTAAGGTCGACCCTCAAGTCACTCAGGTATAGATTGTACTTGTATTTGTTAAAATCCTATCTTTGTGTCATCAATGTAATAGGCATCAAAGGATGAAATGACGACGACGACGACGACGGATGGAACGAAAGAGGAGGAGGCACCAAAGGAGGAGATTACCAAGGAGGAAGAGACGTCGACTTCGAAAGACGCGTTGGCAACAGGCGGCTTTGGTGGCTTTGCGACCAAATCCTCTGGCTTCCAGTCGTTTGCAAACTCTTCTGGCTTTAGTACATTTAGCTCTTTCCAATCTTCTTCGGAAGGATTTGGAACGACTGTAAGCAGCAACACTTCCGAGGCCACACCTAAGAAAAAGGACAAAGAGAGTGTCCAGCTAAAGCCAACGGAAGTTGCGAACGGCGAAGAGGATGAAAAAATTGTCTTGGAACAACGAGCCAAGTTATACCGATTCGACGGGAAAGATTATCGGGAAGTCGGGGTAGGACCCATGCGGCTTCTAAAGAGTAAGCAAGATGGCGCTTCTCGAATCGTGATGCGCCGAGAGTCCCATCCGAGAGGTCCAGGCCTGGTGCTCATCCTGAACATTCGCATGAGTGCGTGTGTGGCAGTAGATGAAAAGACGGAGAAGTCGATGCTGCTGACGTTTGTGGACAAAAAGGAGGGCGAGGATGAAGTCAAACCAGTGACTTACTTGGTCCGAGTGGGCGAAGCCGAGCACCTGTCGAAGCTCAAGGAGCAGATTGAGCTCCACGCTCCTGAAAAGAAATAGAAGCTTTCTCTTTTCTTAGATCTGCGTCATGTGGTTGCGTCATGGTATTTTAAGGTGTTAATTCTGCGCTTTTAGACGAAATACAGCAGATGCATTGACTGGAGCAGCTCGCTCGGCCATCGAGTGGCGATGGGGTGAATCACTTTTGAATTCTTCCCGCCGGGGAGAATGCCTTCGACCGACCGACGCTTGTTGCCTTGTCCAATGGACCAACTTGTGAGAGTGCAATGATGAGATTGTGTGCTGATGGCTTGTACCAACTAGCCGTGAAGAGTACAATTTTTTATAACACTATCACCCATAAGTTGAGCACTTGAATCTACAGGAGGGAGGATGACTTCATACTTTGGTCCGTGTTCTTGATTCGCGTCATCGCGATGAAATCAACTCAAAGTACTGACCTCGACAACGGTATTTGTATATGTTTGTATACGACGCTTCCGATTCACGCCGACAGGATGCAAATGGGATTGTCCGGTGGTGATTGTATGGAAGCTAAAGTGTTTGGCAAACTTACTACGGATTCCTCTTCCGACATAGCAAGTGGGTAAATACCGACTACTGTGAGATGAAGAGGAGTCAACATAGTGGCCAACACTCTGTATATCTACGACGCTTTTGTTGATGATATGAATTCTCATGCACCACTCTGAAAGGAGTCAATCTTTCATGAGGATAACCAATCACCAATTTAATCAGATGAAACAAAAGGCCAGAGGCGATATGTCTATATGTCCAATTGATTGCTACGGATTAAAACAGTTATTCAACTTATCAACTGAATACCCTTTTACAACCATGTTGATCGATACACCTGTGTTTATGAAGCAATCGACATTATTTCATATGAGAAGAGTGATGACAACCTTAGGATTCCCCTTCATGACCGCTTCGGCGAACTGATGAATAATCCGCAAGTGATTGCCCTGACTTCTTCTGCATATACTTTTTTTCTTGGGAGCGATGATTTAATCTTATCCATACACAGACCTGTTCTGAAACACCATGTAGATATCGGACTAACATGCATCACCATATGAGCTCCCGTTTCAATTCCAATACACTTTGCCTTTCATACTACTTCCAGACTTGGGTTCAGTTCTATTGCTTAGCTTTCATTCGGTACGTCGGCCGGTGGAGTGCTGACGGGCGACGCGGTACTCACGGCACTCCCGCTTGCGGCACTCGGTCCGTTCACACTTGTCCTGCTCAGTCGATGCGCGGCCAAGGCTTCCAACACCAACGTCCTTGCGCGCTGGTAGTCCAGCGGGTCGAGCGAGTAAAGCTCCTCTGGCAGCTTCTGGGCCTCATCTCGCGTCGGGCAAAAGCCGCCAAAGTCCGACGACTTCCACACGAGGTTCCCCACTTCACTCTTCACCTGTTCCATCTCAGCGGCAGGTAACGTCCTCTGCGCCATCTTGAGCAGTTCATAGCTCTGGATGGCGAACCGCAAGGACTCGAGTCGTAGCGTCTCGACGGGGTATCCGTCGTGTCCAGGCAGGACAAAGTACATGTCTCCCACCTTCCAATTGGGCGCTCTCCACCGGAGACTGCGCCATGGCTCTGCCGGCCAGAGACAGTAGTTCCATCGTAAGAAGCCGTCGAGCTGTAGAAAGTAGGTGAGGAAGCCCACGAGCTCCCCTTCCACGAGTGGTGACGACACAAACTGGTTCGGATACGCCGGTCCGCAGCAGACGTACCAGCACAACTTTCCTTTCTGTTCTCGAACGAGCTGATGCACTCGATTCGTCGCATTCACGTCGAGACATACGAGCGGGAGCAACGGAACGTAGTCTACGACTTGCGGCGGTGCGAAACGGAAAAAGTCAAAGTGGTTGATGGCGACTTTGACCTGGAAGCGCGGAGCAGCGCGTTGGAAGAACTGCATCTGGGCGTAGAATACCGATAGGACGTTCGGTTCGTCTGCACACACACGGACATTGTCCACGACGCCCAGTTCGACGCAGTGGTCGTGGAGCAACGCGAGGAAGCGCTCGACTTCCTCCAGCTTCCGGAGGTAGCGCACACGCTGCGTCGTTCGATTGACGCAACGGATGCGCCATCCGTCGATGGACGGCAGTGTCGATGCCTCTCCATTCTGTCGGGACGTGCCAGAGCTCGTGGACGAGTGGGATTGGTAGACGGAGTTGTTCACAGGTCCGTCGAAACCGTTGGCAGCATCGACCCATATGGAGAGCAGTCCAAATATCTCAATCTCCTTGTCCATGCCAAAGGACGACGCCAGTGCAAGCAGTCGATCAAAGTTTGTAAAATCGATCTGAATCCGATCGCTCGTGTCACTTTCGTACACGTCTAAGATGGCGTGTTCAAACAGTGCCGAAGGGTAGTCTGTCTCGGAGTAGCACTGCTGTCCAGCCCACGGCATCTCGGTCGCGACGACCGTCACGCACTTTTGACCAAGCTCTGACAGAGGTTGGAAGTAGTGCTCGATCAACTCAAAGTGACGGTCGCTCCACAGAGATGCGCTGTGGATACGAGCGATGGACGTCAGGTGCTGCCATAAGTCCAGGTGGAAACCCCAGTTGCGAGGAGACGGGAGTTGGACGTTCACGACGCGAAGCTGGACGCTTCCCTTCCACGACAGCTCTTCGTCTCGAAAGCCTGGCGGCTGTGTGAACACTCGCACTGGGATCTCGTACACGCCTTCAGGTACGTCCATCCCGACACGGAGACGCAAGTAGACTGCGTGTCGTCTGGCAACCGCAGGAGAATACCCTCTCTTGTCCAAGTACTCCATCCGCGTCGCTCCTGTTTCGTCCTGCACGCCGCCGACAACAAAGCTCTCACACTTGATAGAAACAGGGACAAAGGTGGTGTCGACGTGGACACGAGCACGAGGAGCGTGTCCTTGCGGCACGAACCAGTTGGCTAGATCTGTGGACAATAAAAAAGGTTTGTTCGAACGAAAGCGTAGTTGCACGCCTGTCACTTCATTCTGTCCGGACACGAGGTGGACACCTGGGTCCAAGTTGCCACTCGGCTGTTCACTTTCCTTTGGTACGTGGCTGGCTGCCCACGGCAGTTTGCGAGACTTGGATGCTGGTTTAAACCCATTCGGTTCAGCCACAGGACTCTCTTCCTCTTCATACTCCTCTTCATCTTCGTCGTCGTCCTGGTGGTCGTACATGTCCTGCACTCGGAACTGGTTCTGACCGCCATAGTAGTCATCCATGACTGACTTGGCCATCGCAGGCGCAAACCCTGTCTGTAACCACATCTCCGGAAGCTTCCAACGACGCTTTCGTTTCGGAGTGGGTATGCTGGTCGTGAGGTCGTCGTCACGACGACCGAGAGCTGTGAATTCTAACTGCTGTTCACCATCGGTGACCAATTCAGGAAACGTTTCTTCCGGACTTACTGATAAGTTGGTTGTAGGTGACGGAGCGCCCAAGACCTCGTCCGAAATGGTCGGGCGGATCGGCTCGACGTACTCTTGCACGGCGTCCACGGCCTCTGCTATCTCGGCCGATGAGCTAGACGACATGCTTTCATCGTCAGACATACTTTCATCCGCTCGATCCGGTCGATTCGACGGAGCCGTATCAGATGACTGCGTTGGTGTTGCAGGCGGTGAGCGTGCAGGTGAGTTCGGGATACTGTCTGTCATGACTCCCTTGAATAAATCTTAATTTGCAATTAAACCTTGCAAATCTGAGGTTCCAAGTATCTTGTATACTTTCGCCACTAGACAAGGTACTATTTGCCAAGAGCTGATGCTGAGCAGAGTCACGTCTCGCGTCCAAGACACACCGAGGTCCTAGTATACGAATGAAAATGGCTTTTGGAGTCAAATTGGCAGGCGAAAATTTTGATGTCACAATTAACAGCTAGCTAGCATGAGTCATCCTGTTACGACCTGATCCACCCGACAGAAGACAAGATGGTGCTCTATGTGCTCTACGTCAAGGCCGATCTGGAGAATGTTGGACAGTTGAAGGCGCCGGAGCATCACCAGTGGTGCCTGGATGTCAAGCAGCCCACTAGTGAGGAAGTGCGTAAAGGCGTGTTCGTGTCGGATGAGGAGGTCATCGATGTGGCTGGCGGTCGCGGAGAAGTCCACTTTACGCTCAAGTGGCCCGGAGCGAAGACCGCTGCTCAGCTCTCGGTCGTTCGTGACGTGAAAAAACTGACTCGGGTGGTCACTGGAGACGATTCGGGGGAGTACGTGCCTTTCGTCGGCTTTGAATGCCGAGGACTGGAGCCGTATGCGTGGTATCCAGAGGGAGGATACACCGTCGTGTCGGAAGGCGAGACGGCCGTCTTTAGAGACGTGGACTTATCCGATGACTGGGCAGATTACGACGAAGAAGGCGAGCAGTCCGTTGGTATCTACCAAGTCGAGCACAAGTTCCAAGTGCACAAGTAATCAAAGTCCAACAGGCACTATTTTTAGCTTGCGATAGTCGCAAAGTCTTCTCCTTAGGCTGTCATTATGCTTCATGCACTATCTTTCTCCTCCATGTCCTTTTGCAGCTCCTGGGAGACCTCATTTAAAAGACTGTCAAAGTCCCATGGCTCGTCCTTTTCCTCCACCTTTGTCATGCACACGTTACTTGAATGGATCTGTTTAGTATGGAAATGTAGCTTA